>CAUYRT010091372.1:0-60771 GCA_963574885.1 Lepilemur ruficaudatus | reverse complement strand
TCTACAATAAATAGAAAGAAATAAGCCAAACAACTAAAAATAGAAAAAACTATTAGCCAGGCATGGTGGCGCGTCCTTTTAGTCCCAGCTACCTGGGAGGCTGAGGCAGGAGGATCGCTTGAGCCCAGGAGTTTGAGGTTGTTGTGAGCTAGGCTGATCCATGGCACTCTAGCCCGGGCAACAGAGTGAGACTCTGTCTCCAAAAAAAAAAAAAAAACTAAATGCATGTATTACTCTTATTGAAGAAGATGCATTATTTACTCACTTAAATATATAGGCAGGTATAATATATAAGTGCATATGTGTAACTACGGATAGCCAAATAAAAACTTAAGTACCTCAATTCTCTAAAAGTACCTAAGTGTGCACTTGCCTACATGCTTAAAAATATACACATTACATATATGTATAAGTACATGTACATGCATATCTTTACATATTAGTATATATGTACACATAAGAATATACAGGAACATGCCCAGATTCTGTTTTTCAGTTTTCTCACTTAAACTCTATATATTACCCCATGCTTCTAAATTATTTGATGCCTGTTTTCTCCTTTCAAATTGATGATATTTTAACATTTACTGACAATAATACAATTATAATTATGACAAAACATTATTCTTTGCTCTTCACATTCCTTTAGTCAAAATATTAGTCAAAATATTGTGAGGTCAGTTAAGAAGTCTCTGCTCCTTCATCTCAAAATAACCCAATTTGCATCTCTTCCAAAGGATAAACCCTCACCAGCAAGAATCAGAAGTTAAAAGGATATGAAAAATAAGTAGGTGACGGAAGGGAGAAAAGATGAAAAAAATAGATACAGTCTAACAGTTTTAGTCATCAACTGCAGATCTGATCTTTACCCGGGGAATTACAATCAAAATAAACCAGAACACCCTAACATTTTATAGTTCAGCAAGAATACGTTGAGGGCCCCAGATCTGCACCCCACAATGCATACCTTACGCTTGCCCTGCAATCGCAGCTGTTCCCTTTTACTGTGAGTAACGACTCCGCACCAGACCACACGCCCGCAAGGGCAGAGCAGAGGCAGATGATGTCACTCACCACTGCCTCAAGACAGTGCTGGGCACACAGTAGCAAGGTGCCCAATAATCCTGATGTTGGCATCACATAAATATAATACATCTTCACCATTCTATACCATATAAGCTACCCAAAAGCAGGGAAGAATTAAAATTTCATAACCACAAGAAAATCTACCTTAAAAAATCCAAGCACAAAAACTTTAAAATTAACTACACTGTTTAAACAGTACTATCTTTTCCGTAAAAGAAATGGCTAAATGGCTAAACTTCCTTTTAAAAACTCACAAGAAAAGTTCATAAATTTTTCATAATTTCACAGAGATAAACAGACATAGTTTAAATACAGAACTATTTCCAATTACTAATTTTCTATGCTATAATTTTAAATGCAAGTAATATTAACTACTAATTGATACTCCATTAAAAATAGAAAATGGTAAAAAAAAAATGCAGAAATTTATAGACGGTCAACTGAGTGATCCATAATATTAATGCTTAATCATTAACTTAAAAGTTAGCTTTTTAATACACAGAGATAAATTTCTTAAACTGATTTTCCAATGACTACTACTTACAAAACGTATTACCAAAGCTGCTGATTAAAATACATATTAAATTATATTTTAGGAAAATCCACATTATTGTTCAAAGTCATTAGTCTAAATAATCAAGTAACAGTTCCTACATTTTATGTATTTTATATATGTATGTATATACAGTGTGTATATAGCTTTGTTTGAAATACATCCACCATCTCATTACCTGTATACATGCATATGTTCTCTATTTATTTGTCTTCATGGTTATCTTGAAGTAACAGCTCATAGAAGATAATGATAGTAGTACATTTAAGTGGTTCTGAACAAATATTTATTGATAAAATTTACAATGCTTAATTATAATTCCCAATCTAAATCTTCATAATCCAAGCTATCAAAAAATTCATACACTTTGACAAATCATCACAATTGAAACAATAAACGAGTGTCATTTCTTTCACAAAGGAAGTAGTTGGCCTGGCTAACTCCAACACTTTCAAGGACTCTGGCCAAAAATAACAGTAATTAGGCTTGTAACTTCATGTGTATGGATCTGAACTAGTCAAACCAAAAATAGCTTTCTGATCATTTATCACTGCCATCATTTGCTTAAGAAGCTAACTGCATCACAGAGACCCACTTAGGCAAATCATGGTGAAAATATACTAAAATATAACTGGAATTAAGAAGCCTTAAAGTTCTTTTCAGTTACTATACTGTAGCACATAAGTGATACCCACTATGTAATTATTTTGGATAAACAACAAGATTAACTATTTTTTAAACTCCCTTATATGTATAGTGGCAACACACAGAATTAGCACACATGCACACATCTCAAAACTGATGGAGAGAGCACAAGTTACCTGTTCTAACCCATCATAAAAATCCCTCCTCTTAAAGGAACAATGCTGCCTGTTAGGGATGCCCACAGCATACCACTTGCCTTCCTCCCACTGCCGCTTCAAGTTCATGGTGCTCCTTCTCCCAAGAGTTGCCTCCCCAGTGGTTCCCTTACACCTCCCTGGGAAGCCCTCGTCCTCCTTACAGCCACATCTCCAGGGCCCTGCTGGGGGAAATCCACCACCAACAGCTGAAAAGTAAGGGACCCCTGGGTGCTGGGCACTGTTCTTAGGACTTGACGTATACTTACGTATTCAATCCTCACACATCCCTCCCCAAAAAAACCTACCTGGGAGAAAGGGGCCACCCTTGGTCTCCATTTTCCAGAGGAGCAAACTGTGGCACACCAAAGCAAACTTCAGAGAGCTAGTCAGGGGAAGTGCCCAGTTCAACCCCAGGCAGACTGCCGCTAGAAGGTGAACTTGTTAATAACACTGCGCTGTGCTACTTCACTGCGTTCTCTATGTACATCAAGAGGACCTCCTGCCTGACCTGGCAACTCCTCACCTTTCATGTGTGAGCTTCAACTTCACATGCTTTTGAAGCCCTTCCCTGCACTCCCGACACCGCCCTGGTGTGCCCCAGCAGCACCCTACTTCCTCTTGTGTTAAGTGTGCTTGTGTGACGTTGCTTGTTTCCCGTCTGTATCACTCTCTACAATCTAACGCCACGATCAGGATCTATCAGTTACTCTAATATACCAGGTCCCAACATTCATCCACACCTCACCAGTTTTCACGACAAGTTTGAATCCAAACTCTCAGAAACATCTACTAATAATTCCAGAAAAGTAATCGTTTCTTGCCTTCCTACACATCGCATAGAACATTATTTCATATTATATACAATTTAATTGTATTCCATTTGTCCATTTTTAGTTATTTAGCCTTTAAATTATCTATTATGTGTGAATCTTTTTTCCATTTCTGACGTAAGCCGCCTGAGCATGGGAAAACCAATCCCCATAGCACATGCACAGCCCTAGAAGCACAGGGCGCACTCAAATATGCCTGGATTCCTGTCTGCTGGAGTGGAAGCACACACTGAAAAGCTCTTGACTGCTTCATGAAGGCCCACTGGGAAGATTCAGGATGGAAAATAAAATTGAAAAATTCATTTTCCCAGGTAAAATAAAGCAGCCACAATGATTGATCTAACTTAGCAAAAAAAGTGGAGTGGGGACGTGCATGCAAACGGGCGGCGGGTGGACACAGGAAACAAAAATGCCACAAGCTGTCAGGAAAGGTCACCTCTCCTCTTCCCTTTTTACCTTCTCTTAGGCTACACCTAACAAGCAACAGGCCTCGGTTCTGGCTCAAAAACTGAAGTTCCATTTTACTATGGTGGAAATCACAGTCAGACACACTCAGATATACATGATTTCACCAACATAATTTTGCAAAAAAAGGTTTCTATCACCATTGCTGAAGTAATTGGCATTAAAAATGCCTTGCAATACTACCATTTAAGCTGCAATTACAACTCTTGGTGATATGTCTCACTGTTGTTAACAAAAAATAAAGTTCTGCTTATGATGGGCTTACTGAAATAGCCCCAGAAAACAGCCTGTTGAGGTCATTTACTGAGAAAGGGAGAAATTCCATCAGGTTCCCTTGAATACTGCGCCACAGAAAGGGTGTAGAACATTTAGTCATTATCATTTGTAAAATTTACGGTAGATATACTGTACCCACTGCAGGGATGCTCTGCTTCCAGAAATTTGTAAACTTCAAGATTGTGACTCGAAAACAAAATAATTATTTGGTGTCCAATGAATTATTTACTTTACAAGTGGATGCACTAGAGGAAAAAGCTCTGGGGACAGGCCAGACACCTGAGTAGGGGCAGGCAGGGGCAAGAACCCAGGAGTAAGAAATAATATGTACCAAGACATGCTCCTTGCCAAAATTTGAGCTCTCTCATGTCCCAAGAGCATACCTAATCTGTAAAGCAAGACAAATCATGGAAGTTTTAAATATGGGAGTCACTTGGCAGTCCCAGACTTAAGACCCAAGGTTGGCAACATTAATGAAGGACTGGGACACTCAGTGATTTCTAACGTTGCTAACAAACACATGTGCCTCGTGCATGGCCAAGCCGACACATAGGAGGTTTCACTTGGTTGGTGAGTCAGTCTCGCAGACTGCCCAGTGCCCACTTCTCAAAACCTTCATTGTTATTTATTCCTTGCTGTCAGGGGTGTAACACTCTGGCAATCTCCAATTCCTCTGATTCTCCCTCCAAAACCCTCTCCAAGCTGTCCACCTGGGACAACCAGGTGCAAGCCCCATGGAGACTCCAAGACCTGCCTTCCCCGCCTCCCTTCATTGCCTTCCAACCCATGTGCAGCTATGCCCGCCAACAAAAGCCAGCCCCTCCCTGGCATTATTCTCTCAGAGCACCTCTGACTTGGTCTTTTCCATCAGTGTCCTCATCCCAATCTGTAATTATATTATGTTTACTTAGTAGTTTAATGCCTATATAACTCTATCAGAGGTTTGTAGCAAGGTGTGACTTCCCCCTCCAAACGGCATTTGGCAATATCTGTAGGTATTTTTGGTTGTTACAACTAACGGAGAGGGGTTACAACTGGAATCCAGTGGGTACAAGCCAGGGATTCTGCCAAACATCCTATGATGCACAGGACAGTGCCCAAGACAAGGAATACTCCAGCCCAAATCAGCAATAGTGGCCAGGCGTGGTGGCTCACACCTGTAATCCTAACACTTTGGGAGATCAAGATGGAGGATCACTTGAGATTAGGAGTTTGAGAGGGGCCTGAGCAAGATCCTGTCTCTGCAAAAAATAAAAAAAAAAATTAGCTGAGTATAGTGGCATGCACCTGTAGTCCCAGCTACTCAGGAGGCTAAGGCAAGAGGATCGCTTGAGACCAACAGTTTCAGGTTGCAATGAGCTATGATAGACGCCCTGCACTCTAGCACATGCAATAAAGTGAGACTCTGTCTCAAATAATAATAATAATAAAAAACATCATCAACAGGGCTAAAGTTGGGAAACTCTGCTATAAATCAATAAATATCTGAATGATAACTGAAAAAGGGTTCAATACTACTGTAATCATATCCTCTTTATTCCTCCCTTTATTCTATTACCTGTGTCTCATAATTTCAATTAGTACTTATTTTTAACATTATGAATAATAATGACTGTTGGCAATAACCACTACCACCGGGAGGGGGGCTTCACATTTAGCATTACAATTAAAGTACTCACATGTATTTCATCTTCAAGTACCTATAAGAAAACTGAGGCATGAGAAGGTATAACTTCTGTCACTGAGCTAAGACATGGAAGGCTGGGATTCTATCTCAGGATACATGAACAGAAGGCTTTCCCACCATGCCCGACTACACTATACTTTTAATATGCAAGAAACAGTAAAGTATAGTTACTGTTAACTGTACAGTTAAGAACTTTCCTGAGTTCAAATCCTGGTCTACATCCTTCTATCTCTATGACATTGGGTGAATTACTTTGCAATCTAAACTTCAATTTCCTCATCTCTAAAATGGGTTAGAAAACAGTACCTGCTCTCACAAAGTTGTGTGAGATTCAGAAAAGACAGTGTGTTTAGAATCGTACTCAGCATCCAGTTGGCACTGAAAGGTTACCTATCGCTACCTAACAAATACTCATATATTTTGTGCCCCACAGTCCTTTGACTTACACAAGTAATTGAGAGCACTAATTTTGGCTTCCTTACTGAATAGACATAACTTGGAATTAATTTAAAAATTAAGAAAAACAATGAAAACTTGAACAATAATGTCAACTCCATCAATATCTGTATCTAATACTTGTAAATGTTTAGATATTCAAATATCATATTTAAAAGTAAAGAAATTTATTCTTAATATACAATATTCTAAACACAAGAGAAATAGAAATTTTCAGTAAGCCAAATAAGGTTATCATTAAAGGAAGTTTTATATGTACAACCATCAGTACTTATTGAATAGCTTCTGAAATACTTATATTAATGTAATAGCGTCCACATTAATTCCAAAATAAATTTTTACATTCTACAAATCTTTTCAGTGGTACTATATATCACTGTTGCATGGATTTTACATAACACCACTATATTTTAAAAAAGAAAAGATTTGGTTTGGCATTTCTTCCATGGATTAAATTAGGCAACTAGTTTTTCTTAAAATAAATTATATTGTAATATGCATTAAGTAGCCAACCTTATATTCTTTCACCTAAACCATTTCTGATTCTACTATAAAACAATATTAATATTCAGTTTTCACTCAGATTTCATCGGAAAACTGAAAAGTCAAATAAGTTTCTTTATATTTGGGAAATTTAACATGATATGATTTCTCCTTGAGACATATTTTTTAAACAGTAGCTCAGAGTTTACGTTAAAATTACCAATCACATTTGTTTTTAAACAAAGGCATTATCCACAATGATATTTGCAAAAAAACAAAAGACTAATATAATCATCATATTCAATTTAGCACTTATGTCAAGAAAACAAAAGTCATAAAATGATCATACTACAAACTCATTAACAATTTTCTATTTGATGTAAAAGTATTTCATCAAATACTTATAAACAAGTATAACAATAAAATATGTTAATAGCAATGATCAAAATTCTCAAAATTCATCTAAGATACAAGCATACTTATCTACAAAACACGCAAATGATTTTCTTCCACATGTTATGGAGAAAAAAATCTTACAACTTTCATTGTTTTGTTTTTCCTCTACTAGCCAGCTACATCACTCTATAATGGCTGTACATTAATGATTCCAGGTTAGTAACACATTGCTTCTGGTGACAGTTTAACCTACCATATTAGATTTCTCTGAGTGTATTATTCCCACCATAATTTATTTGACTTGTTATTGATGTTATTTACCTATATGCAAACATGCCGACTGAAGTTAGTTCCTCATTATAACCAGGGTGTACATTTGCTTTAATTGTTTCAACTCTTTTCATCAAATCACACAGAGCGTAGGAAATCACATCCAAGGGTGGGAACACATACAACATTACAATCCTTTCACTTCACACAGAGAATCCACAGGCACTTGCACAAACACATCAGTCACACCCAGGGGTATGTGCACAGTCACGTTACCAGCCATGACAGGTCAGCCATCCCCATTATCTGTGCCGCCGTGGCACACCTGAGCTCCCTGCCCCTTCACGTCATGTTCGGGAGCAGCTCTAAGGCGACTCTCTCACGGCTGCTCCTGGGAGTCCTCCCCCACTACCTCTCCATGGCAACCGCAGCCAGGAGAAGCCAGTCCACCTCTTACGCAAATGAAAGGAGGCCACAAATGCCAGCAGTCACAACATCCTCCTTTTCCCTCCCTACTTAATTTCCTTCTTAAAGTAACAGTAGCGCACTTCTCTGCATTTGAGAGCACCTTCCCACCCGCTTAATGGCTAGAAAAGCAACTTAGGAAAATCAGAGTTAAAAATCCATTTGTATGACCACTTACATAACCTGACTGAGAATCCAAACATGATTATGATTTGCTTAGTTTCATTTACTGACCCAGTATCTCGGCAAGGCACCTTTGTATCTGTGTATCCAAGTCTTGGAGATAAGAGTCCTTTAAGATATTAACTATCCTGTAATTTGGCTTTCATATAAAATGATGGGTGGGGGTGGGGGTATCCATGATGATTACAAAGAAAAAAATCAGTGCTCAATATGCATTGTTTCTTTTTGCACATTCTCATTTATCTGAAAAAAAATCAAGGTTTTCAAAAATTTTTTTTTTTACTTTTGAACCAAATAGGCAATTATCTAGCAACAATTCCACAGCAGGGAAAAAGTGAACAGGTTATCCTTCAACTGTTATGAGGTTTGGCTTATATTGTAACTGTTTGAAGTTTTATTTCCTAGATACATATTTAAAAAGCAAATATAATGGATAATTTATACTTCGTATGGCTATAGAGAATCCCTGTCCATAAAATCATGACCCACAATAACCGATGAATATATAAATGTCAGATTTTAAAATGTTTTAATCCATGGATGTACCAAAGTATCAAATTCTGTAAGTTATCCAACATGTGACTGTCTAATAAGAAGAAGTGAATTAGCATGGAACAAGATGTAATTGGTGAACATTATAAATAAGGTAGCTTTACTATCCTCCAAAATAAGCATTTTTCCAAGGAAAAATAAACTAGAATCCAAAACATGGAAAACAGTACAAGAGAATAATCAGTAAATTTTAATAAACATATCTAGGTGTGTGCACACACATATTTTAATAGTATGCTGAAAAGGTCAATTTAAAAACTTTAATTATTCAGCAAACATTTACTAAGTACCTACCAATGTGCTAGGTACCCTATGGTTTAGGGCTAGACAGACAAAAGGCATTTCTATGGCAAGAGCTGTACCTCAAACAGCCCAGCCTGGCCCAGCCCAGTGTTCTGGGACGCTGGCCAGAGGGACCAGGGGTGAATCTCAGGATGAATATCAGTACACGGCTGAAAAAGAATCAAGAGGTTCAGGGCAAAGCATGACAGCTAGAGACAGCACAGTAAGTGAGGAGAACTCTAAGTCAGCAGGTATTCAGTGTTTCTGAGGTTCAAGTGTAAAACAAGGAGCACAGGGAGGGATGCGGTGGGAGAAGCAGGCAAGATCATGGGCACAGTGCCATGAAAAGGATCTAAGCCTTTATCCTAAGGTCTAGAGTTAGAGTATAGGATTTTAGATAACACAATGACACAACTGGATTAAAAATTTCTCAAATTATTAATTGCTTTTGGTTCCAAATGTTAAGTGAGAATCTCTACCCTACCCCTGCCATAAAAAAAATATATATATATGGGATAAAAAAGTAGGAACGTCTATGCATCTCAAAAAAACAGCTGTGAACTTCACAGAGCAAGGTACTAAATAAATATAAACACACATACATCCTTGGTAAAACTTTTTTTCAAAGCTGAACAGGTCAACTCAGTGTGATATATGTCAAGAGACCAGGAGTCTAGTCCGAGCAATACCGCTACCATTACTGAGCTGTAGGCACCTGGGCTCCTTCCCCCACCTGCAGGAGCCACACCTATAAAACATGGATAACTCACCTTGCCTGAAGGTTCCATTCCAGAACTTACTACCCCAAAGTGAAGTATTTCTTCAGGTTATTGGTATAGCAGGTTGGAGCTGTATTTTATTCATTTTTATATCCCTAACATCTAGTGCAATATTTGTTCCAAGAGGAAAAAAAAAAAAAAAAACATTTTTAACCAATACTATCCAGGTTCGTTTCAGTTATAAGATCAACGATTCCAGGATGGTAAGAGTCAACTTCAAAAGAGACAGTCTACTTGGGAGTGGACCTAAAATGAAAATGATATCATCAACTGCTTTCTTTAGCTTTCTTTTGACTATTTCTATTTACCTAAACACATGACTGAGTGAATGCTATTTTCAAAAAACATTTTCAGAATTGCCATTAAGCACTTTATATAAACGCAATATACATTAATTTTGCTCATTTTCAAAATCACTGACAATACTGACACTGGCAAATGCTCTTAGATCAAACCCCTTATATTACAGCATTTTGGTTTTTACAATGGTCTCCTTTCTAGAATCCACACATACAGTCTTGTGGATTCCATAGAAAGGAGGAAGGAATACATCCTCATCTCCCAAAGACACAAAGGTGCATTTTAAAACAGATACAATAGTTGCTAGAATCAATCTATTACCTAGATTTCTTCCTTCCCACATTAAAGAGATGTGACAATTCAAAATGCTGGCTTTAGGGATTTATGTACTCTGAAACTAATATTCTTCACATTTTATAATTATTGCATAATGACTGTTAGAAGGGATTCAAAAATGCCAACTCCCCTCCCATTTTCCAAAGTAGTATTAAATTTTATATTTACCATTCCAATATGCTTAGAAAGATCCGTAACATCAAATATTCAAGGAGGAAGCATCTTAACCAATGCTGAGCATACTAGAAAATGCTACTAACTAGAATGTCCCAGAACATTAAAGTCAGGAGACGTGCAATTGACAGTGAAGCTTTAGAATGAGTTACGTCATGAGACTCTAACAGTCATCATCTTGTTAAGTCTTTGATAACAGAAAACAGGACAACTGAGATAACCTCTTCAAGTTCCTCCTATGTCTGAGATTGTAGGATGTGCAGATTAACAACAAGATCATCTTCTAGACAATACACCCACATTCAAAACGACCAGGAGAGGGAAAGAATGAGAATGAGAAGTGTTTTTTAAGTATCTAGATTACTGATTGTCAACCATTTTAAACGTGGAGATCTCTTTTTAACAAAGAATTCTACAGTTCTCCAAGTGATAGTTATATTTTTATTATCTGTCGATTTAGGAAACATATTAATAATAAAAATATTTAACAGCAATACTTTTAAATGCACCTGTATTTCACTAGTCACAACAGCATCTACATTTACTGATCTGTTTCAAATATAGTAGGACCAAAATATATAAAATGATTAAAATATCATCACCAAATCGGATCTATCTCAAGAATGTAAGGATAGGCCAGGCGCGGTGGCTCACGCCTGTAATCCTAGCACTCTGGGAGGCCGAGGCTGGAGGACTGCTCAAGGTCAGGAGTTCAAGACCAGCCTGAGTAAGAGCGAGACCCCGTCTCTACTATAAAATAGAAAGAAATTAATTGGACAACTAAAAATATATGTAAAAAATTAGCCGGGCATAGTGGCGCACGCCTGTAGTCCCAGCTACTTGGGAGGCTGAGGCAGAAGGATTGCTTGAGCCCAGGAGTTTGAGGTTGCTGTGAGCTAGGCTGACGCCACAGCACTCTACAGCCCAGGCAACAAAGTGAGACTCTGTCTCAAAAAAAAAAAAAAAAAAAAAGAATTGGTTGTTGTTTTTTTTTTCTTTTGCTACAGAATGGTTTCAAGCTAGTACAGAGAGTTCCTGTATACCCTCACCTGCTCGCCCAGTTTCCACGAAAGTTAACATCTTACATAACCACAGCATATTTGTCAAAATTAATAACATTAACATTGGCCATCGCTATTAACTATACACTACAGACTTAAATTCCACCAGTGTCTCTACTGATGTCCTTTTACGGTTCCAGAATCCAATCCGGAATTCCACTTTGCACTTAACATAAATGCCTTTTGATTGCCTGAAAGAACCTTTCACGAGGCCTACTAAGTGCCAGGCATTGCCCCATGTCCTGGGGGAGCCAAGAAACCAACAGTCCTGGATTTGTGAATATGCAAAGAAATGCCAAGGGGCAAGTGGCTTGTTGTCTGCTCGGCGCCACGCCGGTGTGAGGAGAGGCCTCCGCGCTGGTGGCAGCCCCAGCTCCCCAACTCCAGGCAGGGTTCTGAGCCCAGGACGCGAACCCCACCAGTCTCCCAAGCTGGTCTGCCCCTCTGGAGCCAGGGCTGGAAGGTTAGCACCTTTGAAATCAGATAAAGGGCGTCAAGCCACAGCTGTGTTTGTTTTATAAATTAAAGGGCAAATCATTAAAATGATTGTTTTCCTGAAAATAAAGAGATTAAATAGGTCTCCCTTCTCCCCTGCTGCCTCCCTGCTTCTTTTTCCAATTTGTCCCAAAGGACTCCAGCTTCGTGTTAAATAGCTCCGTTTCAATCCGGGGCCTGGGCTGGCTCCATAACAATTATCATCTCTCATCTGAACCCGCCGAATTCTTTCCAGTATTAACCGCCATTCAGATTCAGATGGCAGGAGGAGAATAATTGAGCCGGTTCCTTAACCTTGGGGGGCCCTCAAGGTGATTCTCAAACTTTCCTTAGGTACTTTCCCCTCCCCCTTTTCTGTGGAAGGGTTGGAAGGGCCGGTGTATGTTGGAAATTGAAGATTTTAATACATGGAGGGGGCCGGGAGGGTAGAGGACAAAATAAGCCTGTGAGAAGGGCGCAGAAAAGCACCTGGCACTCGGCAAGTACTCAGTAAACCTTAGTTACCATTATTACATTTAAGAGGCCAGTCAGAGGCATTTGCACTTAATTTGGAAGACAATGGGGAACCATAAGTGTTTTTAGGAGGATGAAGTGGTTGGACGGAGCGGTGATCCTGAGCTTATAAACTAGCAGGGGCTTAAGTCCTGCACACATCACAAGACATAAAGAAGTGAATAAAGCAAATGCCTGATAACGGTGTACAGTCGCGTTACCTGCACGATGCCGTTTCACCCGCACACCAAGCCTGTCTGGTAGCCGTTATTTTATCCCCAATTTATGGGTGGAGAAACTGATTAAGGAAGAAACAAGGCTGCACAGCTAGAAGCAGCCCCACAGGGTGGTTTTGACCCTTCCCTGCCTCCAGGAGAGACACGGAGGGTCCTCCCTTCCCACCCACTCCACACCCAGCTGCCGCACAGCAGCGCTGGGGGTGCAGGGTTGGTGTCACTCTCTCTGTGAGACAGGGAGCAAATTTAATGGCAAAGTCAATGTCCTCGCCTCTGTGTACCTCAAGTGGCTAGCACAGAGCCTGACTGTGTATGTAGATACTCAGTAAAAAGTGTGTTAAATACACGAAGGGACACGGATCCCTGCCTACAAACACCTCCATCTGTTGACTGATCTCAGGCTCCTGTTTCCTCTTCTGGGACAAAAGGGTGAACCTGTGGTCTATTTAACCAAAACATAATGAACAATTAGCAATGGGAACTCTAAACTCTAAACTCAGAGAATGCAAAAATGTAGCCAATATAATTGTATCAGTTCTCTGAGCTCTGTCATGAAAGAAGATCCTTAACTTTTTAATGGGAAAATAAAGAGCTTTCCCCTTCAAACCAGCGTGGCGGAGAGGTTATATTCCACGAGCAAATGCTGAGGTAGCCCAAGACACAGGCTGAGGATAAACTTTATGCTTGGAGGTTTCTAAGGACAATCTAGAAAGACAGTGGGCTATGAGGGCATTCCGTGCCCACATGAGACTTTCAGAATGGAGGTAAACCTTACCCCCTGCCTCTCTCCCAAAAAAGAAACAAAAAGGGACACAATGTTAAAACAACAAACCTTGTAGCACAACAGTGTACAAGAGAAAATGAACTCCCTCAATCAAGACTAAAAAATGGACTCTTCCAGTCTGCATATGGAGCCAACATTGAGCCACTGCAGGCCTCCGAATTGTCCACCAAAAAATCGCCAGGCAGAAATTATGATAATAAACTACACTTTTGCTTCGAAATCGGACATTTCATATTTAATGATCTAACAGACACTGAAGAAAATGACTAACTAAGGCCACTTTGTATGGTTAAATGGCATCAAACCCCTGCATTTCAAAAGTACTAAATGGGTTCAAAGTGAAAAATCAAGCAGCGCTCAGAAAAGTCCAAAAGAAAGAGACTGAGGAGGGCCAGCCTTCCCTGGGGACAGGTGGCCCTGCTGGCAGCTGGGTGGGGAGCTGGCTACTGTGGGAGCGAGCCAGTCCTTCTTCCTTTCCACCTGACATGTGATCCCCTCCCTGGAGCCTATATTATTTAATGAAGCAGAACTTCCCTTTCCCCTAAAATTGAGATCAAGCTGGGCCATTTCTGGTTCCCACAGGTGTGTGCAGGTTTGAGCCACTCCGGCTGTGGGGAAGGCTTCGGGTGGGGGTTCTGAGGGAACACAGGGTGGCGCCTCTCTGGGTTTAGGAGGCTGGCGGGGGGAAGCTGAGGCTGAGGGGCTGCTCTGCTGCGCCCCAGGGGACAGCCCCTCTCTAGTTTGCCCTAACGCAGTTGCCTACCGCCCAACAGGAGGTTGGTTTTAGCTGAGCACTTAACATCTGTTTGCTTCTCAGCTTATTTCATGCTAACTTTTTAAAAATGAAAAATATCAAGCATACAAAAAGTAGAGAGGATAATACAATGAACCACCGTATACACCTCACCCGGATTCAACAATTATCAGGGTTTTGCAACATTTGCTCTATCTGTCCCCTTTTCCTTTTTTACCTTTGCTGAAATGTTTTATTTAAAGCAAATTCAAGATATGCTATTTCTACTCTATACTTTTTTGTTTGTTTGTTTTGGTTTTTTAGGGACAAGGTCTTATTCTGTCATCCAAGCTGGAGTACA
The DNA here is from genome assembly GCA_963574885.1 of Lepilemur ruficaudatus. Classification (NCBI taxonomy): domain Eukaryota; kingdom Metazoa; phylum Chordata; class Mammalia; order Primates; family Lepilemuridae; genus Lepilemur; species Lepilemur ruficaudatus. Next base: position 46,194 of record CAUYRT010091372.1, on the reverse strand, counting down.
ATGGCATAATCACAGCTCACTACAACCTCAAACTCCTGGGCTCAGGTGATCCCCCTGCCTCAGCCTCCTGAGTAGCTGGGACTACAGGCACACGCCACCACACCCAGCTAATTTTTTATGTTTATTTTTTATAGAGACGGGGTCTCACTTTGTCCATCCAGGCTTGTTCTGGCTTCCAGTGATCCTCCTGCCTTGGCCTCCCAAAGTGCTGGGATTACAGGTGTGAGCCATCATACTCAGCCTACCCCACATACTTCAATATGCATCTCCAAAAAATTTCCAGACATTTTCTTACATGACCATGATACTATTACCATGCCCAACAGAATAAATAATCCCTTGGTGTTCTCTGATGTTCAGCATCTCCCTTTGACTATAGGAAATGATACCTTCCAGTTAGAATCGGGGTTAAGGAAAAGCCTCCCCTGATGCTGTTGAAGAATGGAATAGGCCAGGTTCATTCATACTAGCCCAGGTTCATTCTCCAAGTTTCAATCAGTATCTTTGCCGAGGTTTTGCAGGATGGACATTTCCCATAGACATTTACCTTTTGTGTCACACACAGACATGGTATTCTTCCATTTCCCAACCCCAAGCCAGCCTCTCAAACAAGAACTTGGGCTTTTCAGCTACAGGAGCGTCCTCAAACTGTAAAGTGTATTAGAATCACCTGGAAGGCTTGTTAAAATGCAGATTTCTGGGCCCAACCGCCAGAGTTTCCAATGCAGTAAGTCTGGAGCAGGCCTGAGAATTTGCATTTCTAACAAATTCCAGATGATGAGGATTCTGCTAGGCCAGGAACCATACTTGGAGAGCCTCTGATCTAGTAGGTCATTAAATACGAAATGTCCAATTTCAAATCAGAAGTGTAGTTTCTTATATTTCAAACAAGAAGCAGTACAACTAATGAAAGTATGCGCCTAAACTATCAACACAGTTTTGCCATCTTAACGGTAGCTTGCTTATGCCAGCAGCGCAGAAGCCTGGAGAGCGAGTGGCAATGAAATCGCGAAAGGTGTTTTCCACAGCTTGTGGATAATTGAATATTTTTCCTTGCAAGAAGTGGTCCAAAGCCTGGAAGAAGCAGTAGTCAGTTGGTGCAAGGTCTGGTGAATACAGTAAATGACAGACAGTTTCCAAGTCCAGCTTTTGTGGTTTGAGCAGCGTTGTTTGTGCGACGTGTGGTCAAGTGCTGTCTTGCAAGAGGATTGGCCTGTCTCTATTGACCAATCTTGGCTGCTTAATTACAAACATCCTCATCATTTCATCCAATTGGTTGCAGTACACATCTGTTGTAATCGATTGACCAGGTTTCACAAAGTTGTAGTGGATAAGACCCGCGCTGGACCACCAAACAGACAACATTACGTTTTCTTCATGAATATTCGGTTTTGGACTGTGTTTTGGCACTTCATCTTTATCCAACCATTGTGCCGAACACTTGTGATTGTCAAAAAGAATCCATTTTTCATCACACATAATCATACAGTGTAGAAATGGTTCACCTTAATGTCGTGACAGCAAAGAAAGACAAGCTTTGAGACAATTTCTCTTGTGACACTCATTTAATTCATGCGGAATCTGTCTATCTATCCAGCTTCTTTACCTTGCCGATTTGTTTCAAATAATCCAATATTGTTGGAATAGTAACATCAAACCTTGCTACTAATTCACATGTAGGTTGAGACGGATTGATTTCCACTACAGCTTTCAGCTCATCATTAACCGCTTTGGTCTCAGGTCACCCACATGGCTCATTTTCAAGATAAAAAGCACCAGAATGGAACTTCTCAAACCACCAACGTACTGAGTGTTCATTAGCCACATTCTTCACAAAAACTTTGTTGATATTTTGAGCTGTCTGTGCTGCATTAGTTCCACAACAGAATTCATATTTGAAAATAACACAAATTTTTGACTTACCCATGGTTTCACAAAAATTGCTCTAAAATTTTTTTTTTGAAAGATAATCACAAGCCACACTGTGAGTTTGCAAGACTGAGGATGTACCTTTACCACAAACATAAAACAAGAAGTGGGGTCAAAGTGAAATGTCAGAGATATCAACTGTCACACTTAGTACTTAGTACTTAAGGGAATTGGCTATTTCATACTTAATAACCTAATACACTAAACCATACAAATGGATCTCTTTTGGACCAATCTAGAGCCTGCACTGCCGAGGCCATTTAATGCCTGCGCACGTTTCAGCAGCACCCTGTGCTCGGGGCCACCTGAGTGCCGGTGGGTGCTGGGGATCCCTTCATTGCCCCAGCGTTACTCTCAGTGCTGACATACTTGGGCCTTCATGTATCAGTTCCCACTAATGGGGTTTCTGCTGCCTCGTTACCCAGTGACTAGGACCCAGCTTTGCTCTCCCAGGACTGGGCTCCTTGCCTGGTACCCCATTCCCTGAGGGACCAGAGTTCTCATCCTCCAACCTCAGTCTCCCCCAGTTAAGTAGGAGTCACACCAGGCCCTTGACTGACCTTCTCCTGTCCCCACAGGGGCATCTCCAAGAGTTGTGAGATGTCTTTTCCTACCAGCTGCCCCAGGCAGCTCGGTTTTCTAATTCACACACAGGTGCTGTGCCAGGCCATAGTCTGGTCTCTGCCAGTCGCTCGCTCACCTTGATTCCAGAGTTGAGCCTGGGCCACTGGATAATGAGTCCCATCTGGCTTCCACCCCGCCATGCTCTCTCCCCTGCCCCCTCCCACCTCCGACACTTTTCTGAACCTGCAGTGCACAAGCTTCTGGGCAGATCCCTTCCTAGCCTGGCCCCAGTGAGGCTGCCCATGCCTGCTCCTGTCAAGGCCCAGGCCTGAGCCAGGGCACTTCCTGAAAACCACAGCTGCATCCACTGCCTGGCTGTGCCTTAGAGTGAGACTGGCAGAGGCCAGAAGCAGTTGAACCAAGCTGTATCCATCTTATCTGCCCCTAAAATGTAAGTACATTCAAGATCCCCATCCCAGAGCTTATTAAAATTAAAGCCAATGCATGAAGGTTCATGAACCAAATGGCCCCTCCCAGGCAGGCCTGATGGCTCTCCCTAGATTGGGAAACTTGCCCCAGGACCCAGCCTCACCCCCGCAGCACTGGCTTTGTTGCCCAGAGCTGTCGCTGCCCCAAAGTAATGCTGGGCTGGTTTTCCTGATTTCTCAGAGGGGTTGCTCTTGGGCCTCTTTCTACTCCAAAGTTGGCCAGCCAGCTAGTCAGCCAAAGTTATTACTCCTATGAACCCTGAGAAGGGGCCCCATGGACAAAGACTGAAAAAGCAGGTGTGAGGGCCCCAGCTTGGGAGAGGGATGGGTGGGCACATTCATCCATCCATCCAGCAAACATCCACTGGAGCCTAGGAGGGCTGGAAACTGTTCTGGACACTGGGAACACCACAGTGAACCAAATGCCAAAATCCTCATCCTTGTGGAGGGTACATGCCAATGGAAGAGACACACATAGCAAATAAATTAGTGGAAATAAGTAGTAAAATAAGACTCTAACATAATACTATAGTAGGGTCCAAAAACCTCAGCAATGCAAAATGTAGGTTATTGTGAGATTAATGAAATGTGGGGTTGAACATGCTTCAATCGCCAGAGTTTCTCTTTGCTCAAGTTGTTGTGGGGTGTGCTATTACAGGGCCCCACTGTAGAGTAAATAATTTAAGAAGAAAATGCTAAGAAAAGAAATAAAGCAAGCAGGAGGATATAAAATGTTGGGGGTGGAGGTGAATCAAATATTAAATAGCTTGATTTATATAATAAGTAGAATGTCTCACTAACAAAGCAACCTGGGGTGGAGGTTACGTCCCCCTACTGAGAAACCTGGAGATGCGGAGGCATTGGAAGGTGCAAAAAATAAAGGTGAGGAGAGGGAATCTCTAGAGAGGCTGTAGCAAAGGGAGTCTAGTGAAGAGACCAGAAACAGATCCGCTGGCACCTGATGATGTACTTTCTGGCCTCCCTGCAGAGAGAAGGCAGAGGACACTCCAGAGAGGTGGAAGAAGACAGGAGATGACTCAGAGGTGAGAGAAAGCAAAGCATTTCGAAGGATAAATTTTCTTGGTTGGATCATTGAAGAGCATGAGTTATGTTGAGCCAGAGAGAAAGGACTAGGGCATGAAAAGCACAAAAATCCAAGATCGAGAGAACAGATTTATGTTGGGCAAGAGGCCCTCGGATGCCATCGCAGGCTTGGAGATGCGGGTGGCACCCACATCTGCTCTGGAGCCCTCGTGTGCTGCGCAGAAGCCCTGGTGCAGTGCTGGCAAGGCTCCCAGGGGCAGTGGGCAGGAATTGCTGGCTGCTCTGGCCCCTTTGTCTCTCCAAAGATGTGTGGGAGACACAAGAGCCAGAGGTTTGCTCAACTCCTGAGCAGCTCCGGTTCCTGTTTATTCTTCCTCCTTTAATGACACGATGAGCATGTCGGCCCAGAGGAGCCAGGGTTGAATTAGCCATTCGGCTCACTTCAGCATTAGCAGAAGCCACGGACAGTCCTGAGCAGGTGGGTGTGGGCTGGGTGTCTGGCGAGGGCCAGACGACAGCACCACACGCATGTGTGCCCTGCCCTCCTGGAGCCAGTGAGTGCCCTGTGATCACTGATGGCCAACAAGGGAGAGGGCGGTTAAGGCTGCTGGGCAGTGGAGGGGCAGTTGCTGCTCAGACCACCAGCGAACAAAATGCTCTACTTTTCTTTGGAGGAAAACAATGAAGTAGATTCATTTCCTCTTTCATTTTTACTACACTTACCTGCTATGGCAGAAACACAGGCTCCAAGGAGAGTGCTTCAAACCACTGCTTGCTTGTCTAGGTCTCTGCACCCCCGCCCATCACTGCGTGTGTGTGAGCCCCGCCCCACCCCACAAAGACCCTCACTCCTAACCAGCCTGGCCTAAAATCCTGCTCTCTCTCTCTTTCTTAAGGGGTCTCCTGATGTGTCACCTTTCCACGGTGTGCTGTAGAAACCCTCTCCACTGTCCTTCCAGTCTTCAGTTTCCTCTCACCTTAACCCAAAGCTGCACAGGCCAGTTGACATCCTGCCTCTTGCTTCCCTTCCTACTGAATCCGCCCCTCCTCCCAGAGTCCTCAACACAAAGGGGGCAGAACGAGCATGACAAGACTGTGCCATGTGGTCACGCCCGTCAAGTCCTTACCATCTGGTCACACCACTTTCTCCAGGTCCCTGCCAGTTTCTGGTTCACATTTTCCCCCTTTCCCCTGTGATCATCCTTGGTGACCTCAACTTTCATGTCAATGACCTGTCCGACACCCTGACCGCCCTCTTCTGTGCCCTCCCCATCGCTGATGACCTCTGTCCCACGATATAGTGACCACAGCTGGACCGCATTACACGGTTCTGCCTCCCCTCCAGGACCCCGAGAGTGGGTGCAGACTCTTCAACCTCCTCACCCCTCCTGAGCCAGTTCTTTGTCGTCGTCATTCCTTGACCCTTTATAACTCAGCCTAGTGTCCCTCTTTGGTCTACGTTTTTCAATACACAGACACACATACGCACCATGCCTTCCCTCCTGGGTCTCCTCCTTCCCTACCAATTAGCCCTGCTGAGCCAAAGGATGGAAATACTTGCAAAATGACCTTCCCTTCCATGGTGATAACTACATGTATTGTGCACTTACTTAGGCAAGATAGTTCTAAGTATTTTGTGTGGAGTATCTCCTTTAATCCTCACAATAACCCATGAGGTAGGTACAGTTATTACCCCCGTTTTACATACAAGGAAACACAAAGCACAGAAAGGGAAAGTACCTTGCCCCAGAGTCATGCAGTTGGAGGCAGGATTCGAACCCAGAATCCGCTACGCCTTACTGCCTTCAACCTGCTCTCACCCACCCGCCAACTCACACAGAATAGCTGTTGATCTACTGAGATTTTAAAGGCAGTGTTCCTGTACCTAGAAAGTTCTTATGATTCATTCTGACCTGTTTGGTGCCTCATACACTGGAGAAACTCAATGAAGATATGTTGAAAGTATTTAAATTATAAAATCTGATTTGTGCGTAAAATTTAAGACACTGAAGTTCATGAAGTGAGCTCCAAATGTGAAATAGCTTAAAAGAGAGAAGTGTGGATTAAGGTGTAAACATGCATCCTTTAAAAAAAATTTTTTTGCTCTTCTTTAAACCTTGAACTTGTTTTGTTCTACTTTAGACTGTAACACTGTAATCTGTGCTCATTCAGATGCAAATTTCCAATTGTTGTATTTATATTCATATTTTTGAAAAATCAACACTTGGAATAAACAGCCATGCAAATATTATCAGAAATTTCTTAAAGACCTAATTCAGATTCTTTTTTTTAAATTTATGCTTTTTATGTGAAATTTTTTAAATTTATTTTTAACTGACAATAATTGTGTATGTTTATGGGGTTCAATATGATGTTTTAATCTATGCATACATTGCAAAAAGATTCAATCAAGCTAACATATCCATCACCCTATCAATTTATCATTTTTTGTGATGAGAATGGAATGTTAAAAATCTATTCTTTTAGCAATTTTGAAATATACATTATTATTAATTGTGGTCACCATGCAATGCAATAGATTACTAAAACCAACTCAGATTCTTAATGTGATAACAGAGGATGTGATGTGTTCTGTGTATCTAAGAACTGATCCCTGGAGGAAGACAGCCATTGATAAAGAAACCCACTATTACCATAAACATATAAATGCGGGTTTTCACGCTGAGGCAAAGGCTATCTGAGAATTATGTTGGCTGTGGTTTTCCAGGCAGTTGTCATTCCCACTTGCCTTATGGAACAACGGCATAATGACATGTAGAAATTGCATCATCACACTGAAAAAGCCTCTCAGCCACTGTCTGCAAAATAGGCTTTGAATTGGCAAAGTAGATACACGTCTAAACCTCAGCTTTGTCTCGCACGCTAATTCCTCCAACATCAAGGCAGTAGCTATTAAACAGCAGCTGCTCCAGGTGACAGGGGACCAGTGTGGCTGATTCCTAGCATATCTCTCTGAATTGGTCAAAGACAAGAACCAAAAACAAACAAAACAAAACCAAAAAACCCACAAAAACCTTCCAAGATATTCTAAGGGTAAACTCAAGAAATATGAGGAATGCGCTAAGAGGTGGCTTAGCACCCATCGAGCACCACAGAGTAAGGACGGGGCACGTTACTTTGTGTGCACCAACAAAAGGAAGTGAAAGAGCCACCCAAGCAGCTGATCATGAATCAAAACTCATGTTTCAGAGATTGGGACAGCTGCATCTTTAGCAAAACCTGTCAATCCCAGATTGGCTTCAATTGTCATTGAAGAACAGATGTTTTTTTTAGGAGTCAAGTATCTGAAGGCAATTAACTAACTCATTGGGCCACTAAAAGCATGTCTGCTTGGCAAACAGTAAGTGCTTCCCAAAAGGGTGGTGGCAGAGTACAATGGAAAATGAGCTGGATGCCAGAGAGGATGTGGGGAGACTGGTTTTCCCACCCATTGCCAGGGAGTGTGGATGCCACATTTTTGGCAAGAATCAGGCAGTGCATACTAACACTTAAAATTCATATGCCCCTGGTACCAGCAGTCCCACTGTGGGTACTGTATCCTATAGGAATAAAAATACCAGAGGGCAATGATACGTGTGCAAGGCTATTTATTTCAGTGTTGCATGCAGGAGCAAAAACCTGGAAACAACCTGAAGGTCTCTCAGTACAGGAATGATATTATAGAATGTGAGACGGCTGTCTGCTGACTGTCCACTCAACATCATCTGTCCCCTCCTTCCTTACAAACAGAAGCTCAATTCTGCTTAGGTATCCATTTGTCACGAAAGGAGACCTGTAGGCCCAGCTCCAGGGGAAAACCTGTATTAATCTAAAGTGAAGTAGATTTGAACTCTACTGTTCCCAGCTATGGTCCCACCACATAGCTGTATGACCTGGCTGTCACTGCATCTGCCTGGGCCCCAGTTTTCTCATCAGCAAAATGCTCATCCCCACACTGCCCTGCCTACATGGTAAGGTTTTTATGATGTAAAAACACTTTGAAAGTGCTTTCAAAGCATTCTACCAATTTAAACAAGGATGGGTTTTGGAAGTCGGCATCTGTGTGTGGATGTTGTGTCTGCGTTCACTTCCAGGCCGCCGCTCACATCCGCCTCCTCGCTGGTCCTGTGCACACCCCGCGTGGCAGCCAGCTCACCACTGCTGGTTTCCAGCCCACGCTTCGATTAATGTCTAACTGGAAAATGATGCCGGGTGGAGGACCCAGCTGCTCTAGCCTTAGATGGGGTTTCTCTCCAGTTTCCTTGCTCATGATGCATCACTAAGATGTTCCACCCATGTCTATTATCTTTCCAAGGAGACCATGGAAGGTCTGCTTTCCGGGACCAGTCCACTCTCACGATCACACGTGCTGATTTAATCGGAGGAGATGGAAACATCTGCTGGACTTTCTCCATTCATTCTCATCCTTCCACGGCTATCCATTCCCCCCCCCACACACACCTATATGCTTTGAAAGTGCTTTCTAAGCAGTCTACCAATTTAAACAAGGATGGGTTTTGGAAGGCGGCATCTGTGTGTGGATGATCTATATGATGTTCCCCTTTTCTTGACGCTAACTCTCTTGCCCACACTGCCCTGTGTTCTCTTCATTTTCTCAGAACACTCAGTTTTCCTAAAATGCAGTTTCCCATTTTCTGGGCATAGGAAACTTCTTGCTTCTTCTCCAGTGGGGTAGGAATTAGCAAAATTTTCTTCCAAAGCTGCTATTTCATTTTTTTTTTCCAAATAGAGGAATGCCATCAGGGGGGCAGGCATGTGTGTTTTTAAAGACCCAGCGCTGAGTCACTAGGGGGATGAGCTGAAATAATAAGCTTGCTGAACCAAACCTAACCCCTTTGATTATAGCGAAAAGTTGTTTTCTCCTGAGAGTGATTTTGAGGCTTGGACAGAGGAACAACATATGAGGGAACAAGCAGAGGTGATAGGAATCCCAAAGGGACCTAGAAGACATGCCGGGGTGGCCCAGAGTTAAAGGGGAGCTGAGCCATGTAGCAGGGGCTCCCGGGCTGCCATTTGCATTGGTATCCAGGAGCACTAGGACTCCTTTCCTCAGGTCCCCCAGCCTCCGCCTGACTTCACCATCCTTCCAGAGTCCAAGGCAGAGGACCACAAAGAAATGTCACAGAGAGCACCTGCATTGTAGAGTCAGCAGACCTGGGTTTGAATTTTGACACTGTGCCTTCGTAGTGCTGTGACCTTGGGTAAGTCACCTCTCGGCCCAATGGCCTCCTCTGTGAAGAAGGCATGAGGACCAAGGAGAACAAATGCATACACAGGCCCCTGCTCCAGGTGTGGGCCTCTATTTCATGGGGCCTATGAAGAAGGGGCTTGCAAGAGAAGCTCAGCCTGAACCCAGGGAGATTAGGCCCACTGGGGGGAAAAGAGAAAGCCCTGCATAACAGGTATGAGCTGCAACCCCACAGAGACAAGGGGAAATAGCTGGGGGACATAAATCCGCCTTCAGATAAATTTGCTCTACTTTTGGCAAGTTCTAATCTAACCCTCTGAGGCTATGTCTGTTTCTCCCTGGATGGGGAGCTATTTTTTTAAAAGAAGAAAAGGATAAGTCATTTGTCACTTGGTACACATACAAGCAAGAGTGAACCATTCGTCTCTGTGCACATTATAAACAGGGCCCACGTTGATGCCAGTGTCCTCAACAACTGCTTCTATGTTACCTGAGGATTTACATGGTGCCCCAGAAGGGACATCTTGGCCCTAATCCAGATTCTGACACTGCCTATGTGATCACAGGTAGTCATGTATCCTCCTTTCAGAGACTTGTTTAGTTACGTGGAACAGAATGTTGGAATCAGGAGCTATCTATGGTCTCTTTCATCTCAGACACGCAGTGACCTGGCCCTCAGATGTAGGCCTGCACCTTAGCTCCCGATGCTGAGCTCCTCTCCCAGGCCTGGGTCTCCCCAGGGAGTCTCTGAGTTCACTGTGATAAGTTCTGATGAACAAGAGTCCCAAGGCCATGGCCACCACAAGGGGAAGACCCTACAGGCTGAGCTAACTTTCCTGGAGCTCTGCAGATGGATAGCAAGGCCAGTCTTGATGGTGGTGGGAGGTGAGGACCATCCCCTCCCCACCCAAATCTTGCCCAGTGAGCTCCTCCATACGCCATAGGAGGCCTAAGTCTCAGTGGCTCCAGGTGGAAGAAGCCCCTCCCTGCACACCACAATTCCTCATTGTCCACAGACACATCTCCCCATAATGACTTTTGTGAATGTGCCCCGAGGGCAAGGTGATCATGTATTCTGGAGAGAAAGAAATGCACTCACCATGCCTCCGGAGGGGTTGGGGAAGGCCAGGACCATTGTGCTCCTGCTGGCTCCATTATAAACAGAGACAATGAGGTCAAGGTACACAGGGGTCCATATGTTCTCCTGAAATTAGCCACAGCCCAGTCTCATCCTGTGGGTAACATGGACAGATCTTGGCGTCCCCTTTCTCTTTTAGAGCCACAAAACTGCTAGCAGGGCAGATACCAGTTGTGGCAAGAAAATGAGATGAGCACAGTGTTTTCACGGATCACAGGTGAGGGGGAGACGGCACTTCTACTCCATTGCGTGCTGACAGCTGAACTAGCCCACCCCACCACCCCTCAGCTGGTCCCACGACCCAGGCCTCTGTCCACGGCCCCTTCCCTTCAATAGTCTGCATTGTGCAGGGAATCTCTTCCTTTTGTTTTTCCGCCCATTTATACCTCGGCTCATTTGTTTTCCATTCTTGGGAGCAATTCATCTGCTCTTGGGCCCCACCATGTCTTTCTCCCCTTGATTCCTGACAAGATGCTTGGACAGGTCCATTGTCTTAACAGTGGCCAACTCGCGGTATTTAGTAAAAGTTGTGTTTTAGAAAGAAAAAACCAATGGGGATTCCAGTTTTTATCCATGGTAACTTCTGGGAAGTTTGGTAGTGGTGCTGCTGCTGCGTGGCTTGGCCTTTGTCCTCTTGTCTTCGTTTGGATTTCAGGGGACGCCAAATTCCTCAGGGAAACCTGGGGAATAGTCCTGTGATGCCAAGACAACGGGCAGAGTTCTTCCCTGTTCCTCTCTGCAGTCCTGGGACGTTGTAAAACTACACTATTGATAGAAGGAAGGAGAGATGGTATCTTTCCACTACCCTGTGGGTATACAGCCCCTCTTGGCTGTTTAAGAGAAATGGATCAGGGGGAAGAGAGAAAAAGCCAGTGAGGTTCAGAGCAGTTTGGGCCCAGGCATATCTGGAAGGGGTCAGAGGCTCATAAGAAGAGATGTTGCAAAGACCTGGCCTGGAAGTCCCAGAAAGGGCCCTAATTGCACGTCATTTTGTCCATAAACTTCCAGACTTTGCTCTGGGTGCGCCAGAGAAATTACTGTTGCTGGGATCGTTATGGGTGCAATTATCCCGGTTATTAATACACCAGCAAACGTGGGAGGGGAGGGCGTGTCCATTCCCCTCCACGGGCTCCCGAGCTGCCCCACAGGAGGCCTCTTCATGATCCACAGAGTTGTAAAGATAACTAATAGCATCGTTTGGCTCCAAAAAAGACTGCATGGAATTATAGACAGCAGCAATGCCACTGAAGAAGTGATTGTAAGATTCTTAAGGCTTGGGTCTCCTTTTGATCAGGAATAAAATGAAATCAACCCAGGAAGAAGAGGAAAGATACAGCTCAAAGAGGAATTATTCTTTTCCTAAGAAGTGTGTACAGGTAAGGTAAGTATTTCCCCACCAAGCTTTAGGGTAGCATTAAAAGAGTCAGACTCTCTCCCTTCCGCACAAGCCTCAGGTCTCATGATGCGAATGTATATGCACATGCACACAAACACACGCGTGCACACACACCCCTCTTGAACATGGATGGAGAATGAAACGCCTGTGCTCTAGCTCAAGCATCCACACAGCGGTCAGGGACTGCCCAGTCCCCGCTGATGTGCAGGGAGGCGTCTCGTCGAGCCAGACTGCACAAAATGCCTCTTCAACATGGCGGCCGCTCAGCACTCTTGGCAGAAACACTTGGCACTGGCAGCAAATCTCAGCAGGGCAGCTTGTTTCCGCTCATCAAACACCAGTAGCTTTCACTGAGAGCAGCAGAAAATGGAAGAAATGTGTCTGATCGCATCCGGGCTGTGTGTCAGCACTTTTCCAAGGCAGAGTTAGCTGGATTCTAGCTTTGAAGAAAAGGCTATTACACTCTCCTTCTGCCCCACGGTACCAGCCAAGGAAACAGTTGGCAGGAACTTACCTGAAATCCAGCTGCCCTCCCAGTTCTCCTGGAGTAACCTGAGAGGGTCAGTTATTGAGAAACAGGAACTAACAACAGAGCTCACCCTCTCCCTGCTGAACACGGGGCTCCTAGCTCCTTGGGAAAAATGAAGGCCCACGAACAATCTCCTTGGGCCTCTCTTGTGCCTTCTCTGTGGCCATCCCCACCCAACAGCTTCCTGTTCCCTTCGCTCTTGTTGGTCCCACATGTGGCTAGGCAGGGAGCGGGAAGCAGAATGTAGACACCCCCATGCCAACATGACTTGCACCTCTCAGCAGCTCCAAAAGGAGGACTGGTGAGGAGATGTAGTCTGTGGGTTACCACCGGCTCTGGCGTTTGAGAATGTCCATGCGTCCCCCAGCAAGGAGTTGTTCTTGTAACCAAGAACTTCCAACTGGCCCCTCACAAGACAGACGCAGGGAGTGGAACAGAGACATCCTAGACTCCATTCTTCATTCCACAATTTCCTACCCGGACTAGAGAAGGGAGGGGCTATTTGCAAGACGGGATTTGTGTGTTCTGCACTCACACTGGCCACCCATGTGTCCAGAAACACAAAAGAACTTCTTTGAAGAATGCGAAGCCCAATGATCTTCAGGGTGCTGCGTTGGTAGTTTAGAACTCTAAAGAAAAGTGAATTTAAACAGGTTGCCAATAAGGTGGAAAGACTCTCCTACGCATCCTGAAGTCAAGAAGAGTAATCCCACAGAACCATCGAGACACGTGATTTAAGATGGTGGTGGGAGGTAGTTCTTACCCTGTTTATGGCTTTGTTTATTTTATACTTTTTACTTTTCGATTTAGGTGGAATATATAAAGTACACGAAGCTTAAGCAGACAGCTTAATGAACTTTTACAGACACAAGCACACATATATCCACCACCCAGATCAAGCCAGCAGCGCAGGAGGCCCCGCCTGCCCTTTCTGCGTGGATGCCAAGCACGTAGCCACTCTTCTGACTTCTGGCCCCACAGACTGGCTTGGCCTATTCTAGGACCCCGTACAGTGGGCTCACACAGCACATACTCTTTTGTATCTGGCTTCTTTCACCCAACATTTTGCCAGTGACACTGACTCATGTTGTTGAACACGGGTAGTTCAGTCTTGTTCGTTGTTGAGTTGTGGCATAAGTGACAGAGAGCAAGGCATGGCGAAGAGGATGTGAAAGGAGAAGACTGACCACGGAGTCCTCAGAAGGAAGGCAGGGGCCAGCACGGCTGTCTTGGGCCATCTGTCCCGGGCACTCCGGTTGAGCAGAGAAGGGAGACTTTAGCCTGCCTCCCTTCCAGCCCCCAGCAACAGCTGACTGCTCCCAGGCCGTCGCCACCCCCCAAAAGCTGGGTCCCCAAGGACAAAGGGAAACCCAGAGATCTTGAGGCTGCTCTACATCTAGTGTGAGGAGAGGCCCTTTTTTTCCTGGGGCCCTCTGGCTGACTAGCCAAACCAGTCGAGCATGACAACAGTCTGCCCATTAACGACGGGTGCCAGCCCCAAGCATCTGTTTCTGTTTCTCTCCTGTTTCCCGTGGGTGGCGGGTAGGAGCTCACTCCGGCTCCTTTCCACTTTTTCTCCCTAATCACAATCATTTGTTTTAACAGGGCTGCAAGAGACTGTGGCTAAAAAACCCAGGCAGCGCCTGCACAAAGCCAACAGGCACCAGCCTTTCCCACATGCCCTGGTTAGCCTAAAGTGAAATTAAAACAGCCCGCTCTGCCATTATCCTCTTTCCTGCTTGTTTTGCAGGGCCTCCGGCTACTTTTAGAATCGTCCCACTGCCTGATGTGGCCTCCAAATATCTGACCATCCCTCCTCTGGTTTCCAACGACAAATGCCAGGACCTAGTTTACACATACCCAGTGCCTTAAAGGTCTGAAGACCAAAGAGCTGGCCTTTGCAAGGGGGCCGGGCACAGCTGCCTTGGCAAGGAGAAAGCGCTGGCTCTGGGTGTGGGCTGAGGGAGCTCTGGTCTTAATGAAAACCGAAAGGAGCTTTGGAAAATGTGAAGGGGGCCGATTGCTGGAGGCAGAGGAGCCACCCACAGCCACCCGTGGGCACCCACTCTAGCTTCCCTTTCCCACCCCAGAGCTAAGGGTCCTAGACGGCCACTTTCCACCCAAACCCCCAGCCAGCACCAGGTTATCAGCCTCCAGGCCTCTCTCCTTGGACGCTCCACCCAGTACCCCCTACACACACTGGCCCATAAGCCAATGCCTTACCCTTGACCTCAGTCTTTCCATTCATCCAGAAGTGGAGCTGCTGCTGGTGACTCACACGTGCGAGCTCAAGAATGGTTGAGCATGGAACGCTCGCTGCACTTGGACTCATAAGACCAGAGCTGACCTGACTCTGATGCTTACTGTCCGTGCGACCTGGGTTCAGCCCCTGCCAGAACCCTGTCTCCACATTTGTGAAACGGGGCTATCAGTACCCTCCCAGCCCCTTCCATAAAATTGTTTCTCACTACAAAGTAATTTGTTTATTGTGACAGATTCAAATAATCCCAAACATAAGGGGTGAGGGTGTGAGTGGGGGAGAATCTGCACTAACCTCAAATTGTTGCCTTTTCCCCATTACAGGTCCAGGGTGCTTCCGCCTGTGCAAATCCCTCCCTGCCCTATCAGGGATTTGGACCTAAAGGACACTCCCTGACCATCCAGGGACAGTAGTCGAGGCCCTGGGTATGGAGCATTTACTGTGTGCCAGGCACTGTGCTGCAGTTACAGCCTCGTCTCATTTAATCCTCATACAAATTCTTTGAGGTAGATATTTTTTGTCCCACTGTATCCAGGAGAAAAACTGGGGTTCAAAGAGGCTAAGCAGCTTGCCCAAGGTCACACAGGCAAGCAATGGAGGAACCAAGATTTAACTTCAGTATGACATCTTTTAACCACCAGTCTATACTGCTGTTACAGCCTGAACTGCTGCCCTGACCCTCAAATTCATACGTTGAAGCCCTAACCCCTAGTACCTCAGAATGTGACTGTATCTGGACATAGGGCCTTTAGAGATGTAATGAAGTTAAAATGCAGTCATTGGGGTGGGCCCTACTGCAATACGAGTGGGGGGAGATCCCAGGGCTGTGCATACACAGAGGACAGACCGGCTGAAGACACAGGAAGACGGCACTGCCTACAGGGAGGGTCAGGGGCCTCAGGAGAAACCAGAGCTGCTGATACCTTGGACGTTGAGCCTCCCGAACTGTGAGGAAGTAAATTTCTGTTGTAGAAGCCACCAGTCTGTGGTATTTTGTTATGACGGCCTGAGCACACACAAATTCTTCCTTCTTTCTTCTGAGAATGGCCCAAATGCCCAAACGGGGTCACAGCTGGCCCCGAGGGCTGACTGGCACTTAGGGAGTCAGGGGGAAGTCAGGGAAGGATAGCAGGAATAGAGGAAGGGAGTCACCCCTGACTCCAGCCCAGGGCTCCCCTACTGTCCTAAGCCACTTCCACCAGGTGTCCCTGCGGCACACTGTCCCCTCATCCACCCTGCTCAGTAGTACAGTCTCCCCTGCGCCGCTGACCTCCCCTGATGGACGAGGACCATAGATGCACATGGCCACTTGGGGACAGGCAGTGCGTGGGGTCTGCACTGAGATAGACAGTCCGTGATGCAGAGCGGATGGTGTGAAGTCCTGGACAGAGTGTGAAAGAGAGACTGTTCCGGAAGGGCTGCTCCAGGCGCAGGGAGGCATCTGGCAGGGAGGAGGCAGGAGAGCTTATCTTGTATCCATGGGGGTGGCTCTGAACAGCAACAGGCTTGAGAGCTGCCCAGGTGCCCCCTTTTCTGCCTTCTCAGACACCTCTGGCCTCCCCAGCTTCCCTCCTTCCCCACTTCCAGGCATTAGCCTGAGGCCCTGGATTAACACAATGCAGCCAAGTCAGGAGCCAGCACTCTACCCTGCTCACACAATCCTTCCAAGACCTCGCTCCCTTTCACAACGAGACCCCGTCCCAGGCCCTGTGTATTAGTTTCCTTTTGCTGCCTCAACAAATGACCACATATTTAGTGGCTTAAAACAACACACATTCCTTCTCTTCCTGTTCTGTAGGTCAGAAGTCTGACGGGAGTCTCACTGGATTGAAACAGAAGTGAAGGCAGGGCTGCATTCCTGTCTGGAGAAGAGGACCCACTTCCTTCCCTTTTCTGGACGCCGATTTCCCTTGGCCCATGGCCCCTTCCTCCACCTTCAAAGCTAGCAGTGGCCAGTTGCATCGTGGTCTTCACTCTGTCATCTAACTCTGACTCTCCTCCTCCCTCTTTCTCTTCCAACCCAATCGCTTGCAATTGCACGGGACACCCCCAGGTAACCCAGGAGTGCCTCTTTATGTTAGAGTCAGCTGATCGCAGCCTTAATTTCCCATTGTCATGTATCACGACATAGTCCCTGGTTCTGGGGATTAAGGCCTGGACATCTCTGGGAGGTCATTATTCTGCCTATCACACCCTTGGGTTTACATTTTTGGGTTTTCTCACTTCCCAGGGAGAACAAGATACTGTATAAAATGCATCCCACTCCCTCCCTCGTCCTTCTCTGCCACATTCCACCCCCCTTCCTCTTCATGATAAGCCCTTGTAGCTCAGCCCGCCCAGCGTGAAATAGTATCTGCAGACCAAAGTATCTTCCTGGGCCCATTGAGTACTGTCTGCAGACATCTGTGCATGTGGCGTGTGTTGTCCAGACCCAGGACTGGCCATGGGCACAGATGTCTGCTACTGATGGCTCAGGAGGTCAGGCAGTTTCTGCTGGCCTCACCTGGAGGGCATCACTCTGGGTTAAGGATCTCATTTCTCAACCCTGGTGACCACGATGCTCCAATCATCCTGAAGTAATGGGTTCCTAGAGACCTAAACCCACTGACATGTCAGGTGGCTCCTCCCAGATGCAGGGCAGACTGGGCACACGTCAGAATCCCTCTTTCCCAACAGAGAGCCACAGGCTGTTTGGTGAACACAGAACCATAGGAAAAAGAATTTAAGTTGTCTGGAGGGGATGTTTCCATCAAATCATGAAAGCTTGATGACTCACATTTTCCCAGCATCCAAATATTACTGTTAAGTGGCCTGCAAGCCTTTTAAATAAATGCTTCATACACACCCAATCTCACCCTCACAGCTCCAAGATGACCCCAAGTTTGTGATTGCTTCCTTCCTACCCTGTCAAAACACCCTCAGAACAGCCACCCAAGGACCACATCCTTTTATGCAAGGCACACACTGAAGCTTCATCTACCCACAGGCGTCTGAAGGAGCTGCCAGCTTCTGGTGTGGGGTGCAGGGGGAGGTGAGAGAGTGGGGGGAGAATGGGGAAGGCACATCCTCCCGGTCCCTAGTTGAGAACTTCTCTTGTGTGCTTCGAGATAGAACTACAGAATGAATGGGAAAGCTGGAAGTGGAAGAGAGACCCTAAAGTTTATCTAATTCAACTCCATCATTTTCCAAGTGAGGAAACTGTAAAAATAGCTTACAAAGTTAAAGGTTGTATGTCATTATTACTGCTGTCATCTTCATCACCATCACAATTTGGAAGCCTGGATTCCACAGTCTACTCACGAGCCACTTTGTTCAGGTCTTCTCTAAGAAGCTGGTTTTTCTGACATCCCCTTATACAGAGTACCTATAAACTCCTTTTGGCCATTAGAAGGTGATATGGTCTGAATGTTTGTGTCCCCCCCAAAATTCATATGTTGAAACCCAAGTCCCAAGGTGATGGTATTAGGAGGTGGGGCCTTTGGGAGGTGATTAGGTCATGAGGGTGGAGCCCTCATAACTGGGATTAGTGCCCTCACAAAAGAGGCCCCAGGGGGCTCTTCCACCGCCTCCACCATGTGCAGCTGCAGCAACAATGTGCCAGCTCGGACAGAGGGAGCCCACACCAGACACAAAGTCCAGTAGCTCTGTGTGGGCTGACCTTGATCTTGGAGTTCCCAGCCTCCAGAACTGTGAGCAATAAATTCCTATTGTTTATAAATTACCCATTCTAAGGCATTTTGTTATAGCAGCCCCAGTGGACTGAGTGGGAGAAGGGGGCAGCATCAAGTTCAGGAGCATCTGCGTCTTCTGAGAACTCACTCTGGGGGAGGACCCCAGGACTAAGCACAGCCTCCCACCCCTCGACTGTGCAAGGCTGGGAGGGGGAGGCTATGAGCTCAAGCGGGCAGTGTCTCCAGGGGGCTTCTCTCTGCAGCCTGGTTGTGGCATGCTCTCCACAGGGACTGTAGAGAGTTAGTTGTAACGGATCACAGACACACGTGGGCCACACTGCACGCCAGACGCCGGTAATCTACAGGTGTTCCTTCATTTGATCGTCACACCGACTGCTCACAAGATGAGGAGCCCGAGACACAGAGAGGACGAGCTGCCTGAGAGGATGGCAAGTGGCAGAGCCCAGATGAGATTCCAGGGTCCAACCCTCAACTCCCGACCACTTCTGACTGGATGAAGAACACTCTGGGACCCTATTTTCCCACCCCTTCTCCTTTTTCTCTCTCACCGCCAATCTTCCCTTCCCCACCGGCTGCCGGGAGGGTGACTCACATCCATGTCTCTGCCCGGCCCCCAAGCCCGGCGTGCTATTTCTGGAGGGAAACTATCTGGGAAGGAGAACCAACCAGAGCGGCTGTTTTCAATTCTAAACTCTGATGCAGCCAAAGCCAGCACCCAGCACAAGGCCCTGCCCTCCTGGTACTTCCTCAGATTCGACAACACAGATGGTGTTGGTGGTGATGACAGTCAGAGGGGAGCAGGAGACTGAAACGGCGAGGACAGGGCAGGACAAACCAAGTATGACTATAATTTGCTAAACCCTACACCAAAATCTTTGCCAGCCACAAAATTGCTATGCTCATGCCCAGATTTCCATCCAACTCAAATGATCTGTGCAGCCAGCCCGGGGCCTTCCCAGGGTCCTGGGTATGGAGCCTCAGGTGATGCCCACTCCCCCCATGCCCACGGAGCTCCTGACGCCTGGAGTGTGGACGCGGCTTCCTCTGGGAGGCTCCAGGGTGCCTGGAGTCAGAAGCAGAGAGAAGCTTTCAGCTGTCCCCACCCCTTGGACCGGTTTCCAGCTTGAGACAACTCGCTTGTCAAAGCCCCTTGGAATTGCCGGGGTAGGTACAATCTAAACATTCATGTAGTTACAGGATAATAATTACACCTTCCATGTACATAACACCTTTCTTCCCCAGAGCAGCCGGCTTCTCACATTATCTCATTAATCCTCCCGTCCCTGGGAGGCAGGGAGGACGCAGAGTGAATCCCCACATTTCCCTGAGGGAGGAGGGAGGAGGAGGGAAGAAGAGAGGAGGAAGGGGCTTGCCCCGGGGTCATACACTTAGTCATGATTTAGGGGTAGGCTGTGCTGGGACCTTGGCCAGAAATCAGAAAAGTAATGGCTGCCCTCACTTGAGTGTTTTACTCAACTGGCACCAGGCAGCCATGGCATGGTTTCCCTCAGTCCCAGCAACGGCCTTGTGAGGCTGGGATTATTCTGGTCTCCATTTCACAGATGGGGAAACTGAGCTCAGAGAGGTGCAGCTCCTTGCCAAAGGCATCAGAGGTGGGATGGCTGCACAGATACTTCTCTCTTTCTCTGGCAGACAGCTAACAGTCTGCTCCCGAATCTGCTCTCCCTCCCAAAGTGATAATAGGTAAACAAAGGCAGAGCAGGTTAAGTGGGGGAGGGTTGACCCCCTCCTCTGGCCCCTGGGAGGTCAGAGCAGTAGCTGAGCTGCCAGGATGCTGAAAAAGCAGCTCATTATGTAGCCTTATGGAATCTATAGAAAAGGCCTAATTCACTGGGAGCTGCACCCCACCCCCACCCCTCCCCCAGTCCCAGTCCTGTTTCCTGGCTCATCCTTTTGACTCTGGGACAATTGCTGCTATTCATGCCCACCCTGAGGCCACCTGCCACTGACCCATTCTCATGCACATCGAGTTAAAGATCAGGCACAAAGTGAGCCAATCTGAGGTTTTCCACCAGACCTGGGAGGGGACCCTTTGTGCACCCCCTACGCCCCTCACCCCCACCTCCAGCCTCAGCATTCAGGGCAGTGAGGCCTCTGCAGATTCCAGGATCCTGTGGCTGGGGAGACCCAGGCAAGGCACTGGACGCTGGAGACTGCCCAGGCCGCTCATCCACACCGAGGCCTCACATGTGTGCCTGGAGGTGCAGCCTGGAAGAATCTGGCCTTTGGAATGAAGGTCACTGGGGTGGTGGTCCTGGGCAAACACATGCTTTGGGAGTCCCAAGTCCTCACCCTCACAGGGTGCCCAGAAGTGGCTCACTGAGGCTGAGCATTAAGTTTTCAGGAATTTTGTGAGATGGTTGATGACACACTGCGAGCTTGAAATCAGCTAAGGTGGGAGTTTTTATACCATGTTAACGACAAATGCTACACATCAGCTCCACCCTCTCCCCAGCTAGTTGTTAAACATTTACCCACACACCACTGCCTGGGATTGGATCTAGCAACCTTCTGAGAGCACCTGAGTCTGAAAACCTAAGGCCAAAATCTCAGGGCAGCCAGGCTGGGGACAAGCAGCATGGTTCTTTACAGCGCATACCTTCTTTCCTCTCGCTGGGTTTCTAGGCATATGCTGCCACCTTGGAGAAAGGTTGCCCTCTAAGCTCCTTCTTCAAAAGAGGTGTTATCTGGACCACAGAATGATTTCTTCTCAGGGAGGGGTCGTGACTGTCAGATCTTTGTGCCATCGCTCCCACTAGCCCAGGCACAGACCCATGCCTTCTGCACAATTACTGCTAAATTTTGGTGACTTAGATTGAACTAAATTATTTTTTAAAAGAAGCTCTGTTTGCTCTGGTTGAATCAATCTATAGGTGTCAGGGGCAAAGTTTTTTTTTGTTTGTTTGTTTGTTTTTTTTGAGACACAGTCTCACTCCCTTGGCTGGGCTAGAGTGCTGTGACATCAGCCTAGCCCACAGCAACCTCAAACTCCAGGGCTCAAATGATCCTCCTGCCTCAGCCTCCCGGGTAGCTGGGACTACAGGCATGTGCCACCGTGCCTGGTTAATTTTTTGCATATATAGTTTTAGTTGGCCAATTAATTTCTTTCTATTTATAGTAGAGACGGGGTCTCCCTCTTGCTCAGGCTGGTCTCGAGTTCCTGAGCTCAAACAATCCTCCCACCTTGGCCTCCCAGAGTGCTAGGATTACAGGCATGAACCACCACCCCCGGCCAGGGGGGCAAAGTTTTATAAGGAAAGTTTATCCTGCCGAGTATAATTCAGTAGCTGCCTTCGAACTGGGGCGGACGGCAAGGGCTTTCCCTGCACAGCCCTGAGAACACCGCCTGTAGCTGGGACTTCCTTATGGCAATCAAAGAGCTTCTTAGGTTGCTTCTCAGAGAGACATTAAACAGCACAACTGATTTTATCAAAACAATCACAATCTCTTCATGCAGAGAACGTGAGGGTTACAGAGAATCCTCCACGGTTGTTTGGGAGGTAATTTTCATGGTGAAATGCCTTGTGAATGAGCAAGACTGAAGGCGGCAACATGAGCAGCGGCCTCCCCAGGGACATTGCTTTATGCGTGAGTATAAAGTAATTAAGAATGTGAATAAGCGGCAAGCTACTGCCCACAGCTCCAAGTGCCATCCGTTAAAATGCTTCCACTGCTATCCCTTTGGGAGACTTTTTTTTCACCTTGCTCATTCCCAACTCTGAGCCCTCGTTCATGTAGACTCCTCACTTCCCCAACCCAAATCCCAAAGGTCCCTGCAGCTCCCAAACCCGGTGGCTGGAGGCAGAGGCAGGGCTGGCTTTCCTCAAGGACTCCAGGTCTCTTCAAAGTCTCCCTGCTGGAACCTCCTGGAGCCTCTTCTCTGGGCTGCATTTGAACATTTTTATCTCTTCAACTGGGTCAGTGACGGGTTTTCAGTGGACAAGTCACTTGTTCAACAAATATTTATTGAGTGCCTACTAAATGCCAGGCACTGAGGCAGGGACGGGGACTACTTTAGACTGGGTAGCCAGGAAAGGTTTTCGGAGGAGCTGAGACCTGAACTATAAGACCAGGTTTATGGGGTGATAAAACCTTTAATTCTTACAATTATCTGTGAGGAGGGATTAACTGATCCTCATTTTACAAGTGAGGAAATGGAGTCTCAGCAAAGTTGCCTAAGGTCACAGAGCTAATGGTGGCAGAGAGTCAGTATTTCAACTACTCTGGGTTCAAACCCTGCCCCTGGCAGTTATTAAGTAAACTTGGCCAGCGACCTCATCTCAGAGTCCCTGCACATTAATAATGAGTTCCCCTTTTCTGTATCAAGAAGTATATCTAGCGAGGTTTGTGCATTAAATAAATATGCATTGAGGGCCTACTATGTGCTGGGTCAGTTCTAAGTGCTTGAGACAAGGAACAAGACAGTGCTTAGGACAGTGAACAAGACAAAGATCCCTACGCTGACAGAAGAGAGGCAGGGAGGGTTGGAATTTTAGTTGGGAGGTCAGGATAAACCTGACTGAGGAAGTGTCATTTGAACAGACCCAAAGGAGATGAGGGAGTTAGCTATGTGAATATTCTGGAAAAGAGTTCAAGGCAAAAAGAAGACCCGGTGCAAAGGCCCTGAGGCTGGAAGCATGCTTGGCGTGTTCAAGGACCAGCTAGGTCGGTGTGGCTGGAGCAGAACAAGGGCTATGGAGAGTGGTTGGAGGTGAGATCCGAGAGGGGATGTGGAGTTGGCAGGGAAGGGGTCAAGAAAGCTCACACAGGGGCTTGTAGGGTGTTGTAAAGACCAGTTTTCCTCTGAAGGTCACTCTCTCAAGGCTCAAGCACCTAGATTCTCTGTCTGGGGTCCCTCAGAGCCCTATGATCCTGTGATTCAACGACAGAGAATACCATCTGTGCCCACCATAGACTGACAGCCAGGCTTACCTCAGGACTAACTAGTCTCCCAGGAAGAGACTCTTTAGCAGACCTCAGACTAGAGAATATTAACGAATGGGATGCTCTCTGCAGCACAAGGGGCCTAGGTTACACCTGGCTTCCTATCGCTGCAAGCTCCCCTCCCTAACTCTTAGAAAGTAGGTTGCCTTACAAAGCACGTGTTGGGTTCAGGAGTCATGGAGAGAAGCACCAAAAGTTTTTTCAAAATCTTGATACTCTGGGGCTGGGCATGTGGAGCGCGCCTGTAGTCTCAGCACTTTGGGAGGCTGAGGCAGGAGGATCATGGGTTTGAAGTTGCAGCAAGCTATGATGACACCACTGCCCTCTAGCCCAGGCAACAGAGCGAGACAGACAAAAAAAAAAAAAAAATCTTGGTATTCTGCAAGACTCACCTGATTCTAGCCCCATCCCAGGGTGATAAGGGTATGCTGAGAGGCAGGCCAAGGTCTAGGCTGCTCCGGAAAGACCCTGAGGATACGCTCTCCACTCTAGTTCTTGGCTGGGGAGGGCTGGGGGGAGGTTAGAGGGGCACAGGAAGGGAAACTTCCAAACCATTCTGAGACAGGTCTGATACTCACTCCCCACCCCTGTTATGAATCTAGTTTGTTCTGCCACTGGGCCTTCTGGGGTTTTTGTTTGGGTGATCTGTTTGTTTTATTTCTTCTACATCTGTTTCTGAGTCCCTCCTGTTTAGTTCTTTTGCTCTAAATAGATCAGTAATGGCCTCAAATGGTGTATGGGATTGTGCCTTAGAATGCTGGGATTCCTAATGGCTCCCTGGGGCTCCTCCTGTCTGCCTGAGGAAGTGGCGGAGGGCCCAGGAACGCAGGCCAACATCAAGGGGAGGCGTCCCTCACGGGCCTGGTCTCGGGACAAATACAGTGACAGCCCCTCTTGAATACCTGACAGAAACAGACTTTTACGTGTGCTCCAGGGAATTTCTTCTGTCCTGAAGGAATCTGAAAATAGCCAGGTTCCAGTTCTGCCAAGAAATCCACTTTCTAGTCAAGGAAAATTCTTGGAGCCAAGTGCTTGCCTGCCCCTCTCAACGCATACACTACAGGGCACCTGTAAATAAACCCATTGTCTGGGCTCGGTGTGAATCCCTCACCCGTCAAAAATGTTGGTTTGTTTTTGCCTGCTCTTTACAGCTGGTACAATTTCATTAGATACATTTCCTTCATTCCCTCCTTGCTAACCCCAACTAAAAACCCGTTTACCTTTTGACATTTTCCTGTTTTTGCCTCTCTGAGATCTTTACAGGGCGTTGTCCTAAGTTACTTTCCCACAGAGATTGTCAAATAACCAAGTAGCCAGTGCTCTGGCTGCTCCATTTATTCCTTAACACTCCGGGAATGAGCTCATTTAACTGAGGTTTTCTGAATACACTTCTAAGGGGGTGTGGAGATGCACAAAGAGGCAGAGATAGCTTTTTTTCCTTAAAAAAAAACTTTATTTTTAATGACACAAGTCTTTCCTTTAAGCATTTGGGATACAAAGAAATTGATTCTCAGGGAGAAAGATGACTGTTCCCAAGCCATCCGGGAAAAATGTTGCCTTTGCCTCCTTTGTCATCTATCCAGGGCTCATCCAAACCCTCTTCCCTTCGTCTTTCAATACAAAAGCCTCTTGCTGCAAACACCAGAGAGCCAGCAGGCTGAGTCCTGGATTGTTTAAAACAGCCATGGAAACTCTGGGCTAAATAAAACCCAGCCGAAATCTCTTTTCCTTTAACTGTGAAGCCTCACCAGCCTCAACAATCTCAGGACTTGACGGACGTGGAGGTGCAGCGGCATTACCTGGGCACAGGGGTCAGAGTTGCCTGTCACCATGCCTGACATGATGGACCATGTGAGGGGCTGGTTAGGGGCACAGGCACAGGGTTTACAAAGCACATGCCTGGGTTCAGGAAGCCTGTCTCAACCTCTTACTACCTGTGCTAGCTTGGGTAGGCTACTTAACATCTTTGTGCCTCAGTCCCCACATCTACAAAATGGGGATAACAAAAGGAGTGACTTTAGGGTTGTTGGCAAGATTACATTAGATAATACATGTACAGTAATTAAAACAGTACCTGATACATAGTATGCATCATGTAAGCATTAGCTGCCTTGTATTATCATGGCAGTAATAGCTGGTATTTTAAAAATATATAAAGAGCTTATGTCTCCCCAACAGGCTATACAAAGCAAGGTTTGAGCAAATCCTTTATTTCTTGGATATTTATATGCACAGGGGTTGCTCCATTGCAGAGCCTTTATAAATCCACCATCCCATACCCTAAGCCCTTCCTGCGAGCCCCTTGTCTGGCTTCCAGGCACTGAGCCTGGCAGCCTGTCCCAGCCCCACATCAAAGTCAGAGAAAAGGGAGACAGAGGCCAGCTGCTCCCTCTCCTTCAGTCTGGGCAGGGTGTGGCCGGCAAGGGTTGGGACTTTGGCAGGAGGAGCGAAGTCCCCAGCCAAGGAGTGACTGATGAAGCATGAGATAGAATATTGCTCTCCTTCTGTCATGCACAGCCCTCACAACAACCCGACACGACACAACACCACAACACACAGAGACCCTCTGCAAAGCTGTCCTGTCCTCTACACCCTCCCTCTGCCTTTCTCTAGGACAGACCCTAACAAGGTGGCCCTCTTAACAGTGTGTGACGTGGGGCTGGAGCAGAAGGTGGCAGGATGGTGCACAGACGTCAGGGTTAGAGGGCTTATGTGGCACTAGCCATGGACTAGCAGGAGAGTTCACCTCTCTGAGCTTCTGTTTCCTCATCTGTGAGATAATAACGATGCCTATATTCGAAAATGGTGTTGGGATTAACCTAGATCATAACTAGAAAACATTCGACACAACCACTGCCCATAAATGGTGATGGCTGTGGTTGTCATTGTTTGTGGTTCTTACCATGGCTCAGAATGGGGCAGGCCAACGGAAAGGAAAGGAGTCCGAAGAGACTCGAGGTAAACTGCTGAATGAAGGAAATTTCCTACCCCAGAAAGAAATCAGGACCCTTTGTCCTCTTGGTAAGTTTCTGAGTATCCAAAGCACTACCAGAAACTTGTATCTGCCATAATCTCTGATTTGGGACCTTGAAAAGGGAACGGCCATTAGCAAATGTATTAATTAGAGTCTTATTATCAACTCAAATAACAGCAGAACCCTTGGTTTCTTGTGTTGACTGTCAGCAGGTGACAAGGTGGTTGTGTTCTGAGAGCACCAGCCCCACATCCTGTCCCCACAGGTGGCTGTCCCCTAGCAGAGCCCTGGGCAGGGCCCTGTTGGGACTTTGCCCAGGTTCTCCTTTCTTGCTGTCCTAGGCTAACTTCCTCCTTGACAATGACTCCTTCCCATTCTGGGGTCCCCGACCTCTTTGAGAATAGAACTTGGGTAAAAGGACAACTCTTTCTCACGATTTTGCATGGAGTTGGCCAGTTTCTAGGCCCCCTGAGATCACTGTTTCAGGAAACGTGGGGACACCAGAGCCTGCTTCCTGTCTTGGCTGCGCCCACAGAGTGGATTGGAGTTTGGCTTCCCCGGGATCAGAGCGTTCTTCCACCTGGCGGCCCGCATAGAGCCAGCTTGTTAAAAACAGACCCACAGGCACCACGGGGCTTTGCTTGGAGCTTCATGTTCTGGCAACAAACCCAATGAAGGTCAGGCCAGGTGGGGCCTGACTGAACTGTCCTATGTTTCTGAAGAAAAACGCAAGAACAAAGCATGGGCAATGCCCCCATATTCTACAGCCAGAGGAGAGTATGTGGCCCTGACCCAGGTGTCAGGGAGAACGAATGCTCTCAACCTATTCCACAGCCAAACCAGAAGCTTGGCAAGAACAACGAAGTTGGGCATCCATTCTGTGCTATTTGTTGCGATAATTGTTTAACTTAATCCCCTCAACAACCCTATGTGGTAGGAAAATTATTATCGCCATTTTATAGATTAAGAAAACAGGCACACTGAGGTAAACTAACTTACCTAGATCCCAGGGTAGAAGAGCCAGGATTTAAACCTACGGAGTCTGACTCCAGAGCCCAAACTGCTAACATCTACACTATCCCCTCTCTATTGTTATTTGCCTCATCGTTGTCATTAGAGTAAAACAGAAATTTTTCCACAGTGCTCCCTCCGGTGTCCTCTCCAGTGATGTCACACTCCCAACAGACTTGACTACAGAGAAGTGAAGTAACCGCCTAGTGGGGCTGGTTCCCTGATGCCCTCTGCTCTCTTCTGTCCAGAAACAAAAGGTACTAGAGAGACACGGGGGCGGCGGGTGGGGAGTTGGGAACCACAGAGTTGAGATATAACTTTCTACCCGAGAACTAAAAAATTAGATAATTTGAGCCTAGGCATTACTAGGTCCTAAGTTATTTGTACCTCACTAAAGACCTAATTACAAATTCCTGCTCCAAATCCCCGCCGTGAGCACACTCCTTAAAGTACAGGCCACGTACAGGAGCCAGTAGTCTGCTTCATAGTCACCTTTTCACTAACAATATCATGGTGTCAAAAACAGGATTGTATTTTTTACCAAAATCACCTCCTGACAATGCTGGCAGCAGCTTTTACCTCCACAATGCCAGAGGGCCCCTGTGGAGATACTCCAGATTGATTTTATAACCATCCTGATTGGTATTTGAGAACAGGACGGAAACAAAACCCATCTTTCTCACCATGCTGGGGACTTGGTGTAAAATCCCCAATGCCACTTGATTTCATACACAACTTCATTTCTTCCCAGAGTATTATCATGCTCCCACATCCTTTTGATTGAGTGTTTCTTGTAAAAGGCCCAAGTGAGAGAATAGCTGGAGGATTTGAATGCAGGTTAGAAAATGGCCTTCCTTTTTTTTTTTTTGAGACAGAGTCTCCCTCTGTCACCCCAAGTAGAGTGCAGTGGCATCATCATAGCTCACAGCAACCTCAAATTCCTGGGCTCAAGCGATCCTCCTGCCTCAGCCTCCCGAGTGGCTGGGACTATAGGAGCTCGCCATGATGCCCTGCTAATTTTTCTATTTTTAGTAGAGATAGGCTCCTTTTTAGGTTGGTCTCAAACTCTGGAACTCAAGGGATCCTCCCACCTCGGCCTCCAAGAGTGCTAGGATTACAGGTGTGAGCCACTGTGCCCAGCCAAAAATAACCTTCTTTTACAGATTTGAAAAATGAGACCCAGAGAAGTTAAATCACATCACTTTGTTTATCTATTGAGAAGGTCCCTGTAATTAAAAACAGAAACTTGGGTTAGAATGCTAGTTTTGCCTCTTCAATATCCCTGTGACCTTGGTAGAGGCTTATAAATTTCTTATAAGCCTCAGTTTTCTCATCTGTAAAAAGGGACCATAAGCCCCATCTCACAGAACTGATGCAAGGATGACACAGGATACTGTAGCAAGTGGAAATGCTTTGGGAAGTGTAACAGGGTGTACACATACAGTGTATTATAAAAGCGCCACACCGCACCACCCTCGGTTTTCCTTTCTCTGTTGAAAAGATCACAGAAGCAACGGTGGATGTTGAGAATGTTGTGCTGGCTTTACAAACGCTGGGTTCTCTTTAATTAAGACCCTATCTTTTCTTTTCCTGAGGATGGGGGAGAGGCTGGCCTTAACAGACTCCAGACCTGCATATGTCACAACTGTCAGTGGAGGACAAAACCCAAAAGGAGAAGGGGGGAAAATAAGTCTTTTGTTTTTGCAGCTAAACAGCCCAAAAGTGCAGCTAGCAAAGTTCCATAAAGGTTTGGCTTTCACCAACTCAGAGTGGAAACAAAGCTGACCCCTCCCCTGGCCATGCCCTTTGACCCCGCTGCCAGGAAGACCTCTGCTCTCTGCTGGCTTCAGGGTTTTCCTGGGGGCTGTTTGCCTTTGAGGGTTGGGGCGGGAGTGTCTGAGTACCAGCTCCAGTTTCCAAATGGTGGTGGGGGGGGAGTTTACTGATTAATATTCATGAGCAGTGTTTTGTGCTGCCGCACTTTCTCATGCAAGGTGGGTTTCTGGGGAGGAATATATTACAGAAATCACCCTCCTGCCACCACCTTTGGAAACACAGGGACCAAGGCTCAAATTGTAAATATTTAACAGGGTGAGCCTCCTTCCCTTCTGTCTTCCCCCTACCACCCCTTACCCTCACCCTGTATACATTAAACTCATTCTTCCCATTTAACAAGGGCCACTGTGTTTCCTCCCAGCTCTCTTCAGTTGTATCCTTGGGTCTGTGTCCACAGAGTCACAGAAAATGTCCATAAATCCCTTCAGCCACTACAACACAATTGATGGTAATTCTTTGCTCTTAAAGTTGCCACTGGCCAAAGCCCGGAGCTGGGAAATGCATTCTGTCTGTCCCTTCAGATCCAGACCTGGCAGCCAGGCAGCCCCAGCCCCCAGCCCCTTGCATGAACTCAAGAACAAACAGAAAAGGGAAAGAATGCTGAGGTGATTTCCATTCATTTGGGGAGGTGGGGGGTATTCCTTCTTTCCCACAGTCAGCCCCCACATAGCTGGAATATTCTCATTGGCAGCAGCAGGTGGAGACAGAAAGAGCAGGGGGACTGGGAAGTAGAGGCCCATCTTTGAAGTTTTATCTCATCAAGTAAAATGGAAGAAAGGAGATTTGCCTTCTCTACCGCTGAGAAAATGGGGAAGACAGAAGGCAGCGGTGGTGTTTGAGGCACTCTGTGCATGAGCTACATAGCTCTGGCTTCCAAAGTCTTCACGCAGGTGCAGTCGTTGTTGCCAACGGCAATAATAAAACCATGATAAAGCTGTTTCTGAGATGGAGATGGACAGTATTGACTCCTCCCATGAGCAGAGGGCCCATGATGAGCCCTTGGATTAGCTCATCTAACTCTCACATTAGCCTTGTGGACTAGGTACTTTTCTTATCCCCCTTTAGAGGTAAGGAAACAGGCCCAGCCAGGCTGAGTAAAAAGCTCAAGGCCACACAACAAGGCAGTGCTGGAGCCAGAACTTGAACCTGGCTGTCTTCTGTGACCTTGCGCTAGGTAGATAGTGAGGGATTCCGGGTCTCCTAGAGGACAAAAGTGGGTGCTGCTGTGATTTACCTTTCCCCACCCCAACCCAAATACGCTTTCAGAGAGGCTCATGGGAAATCTGCATGCACAGTAAAACTCAGGTCACGCAACTCCCAACTGTCCAATCAAAGTGGTTCCATGGTGACCTCTGAACCACAAGGGAGGTCCCAATCGGGCACTATAAAACAAGATGCAGACCATAACCAGGCCCTTTTTTGCGCCCTTCCATTTGCTCTCCCTTTTCTACCACAATGGATCCTGTTGTCATCTGTGGCATATGTTTCATGCTCTGTAAACCTATATCTTTTTTTTTTTTTTTTTTTTTGAGACACAGGCTCCCTTTGTTGCCCGGGCTAGAGTGCCGTGGCGTTAGCCTGGCTCACAGCAACCTCAAACTCCTGGGCTGAAGCGATCCTTCTGCCTCAGCCTCCCGAGTAGCTGGGACTACAGGCATGCGCCACCATGCCCCGCTAATTTTTTCTATATATATTTAGTTGGCCAATTAATTTCTTTCTATTATTAGTAGAGATGGGGTCTCGCTCTTGCTCAGGCTGGTTTCGAACTCCTAACCTTGAGCAATCCACCCGCCTCAGCCTCCCAGAGTGCTAGGATTACAGGCATGAGCCACCGTGCCCGGCCTTGTAAACCTATATCTTGCTCTTGCCCTATAATCCTATCTTTCGGTTCTCAATAAACTTCATTTTTGTGCTTGCCTAACTTTGGCATGTCTCACCATTCTTCGACCATGAGATCACCAAGAACCAACATTTTCAGACTAAAACCTGACACTTGGGCAAGCTATTTCAGATCTTTGAGTCTCAGCTTCCCCATCTGCAAAAAGGAAAAGGACTGCTCGGGATGCAAGATTCCTTCAGGCCTGCGAATACTGGACCCCATTCCTGATGATTCTGCCTGAGACTGTAACGATAGAGGCCAAGGTCCATGTTCTAGTTGGGGAGACCCCTCACCCACATCTGTGGGGTAGACGAATTGATGGCCGGGTTGGTCCAGCCGCATGCACACTCCATGTAGGGCCCTCACTGGCTGCCACCTCCAGGGCCAGCATCTCCTGTGGGTCACAGCAGAGACCTGGCCAGTGGGGTCCATGTCCAGTAGCAGGAAAGCTCCTCAGGTGAGAGGCCATAGGCTACGGAACAGGCCAGACAGACACAGCTTTTCCCAAACAGATGAAATACTCTCCCTGGCACCCAGCCTCCCTGGCTCTGTGAGCAAACTAAGAAGAAAAGCCACGCTGCAGCCTGCCGACAGACAGCGCAGTGGCAGCTGGCCAGCCCTGTGCCCACGTCCCTCAATCAGAGCATTCTCTTCGCATCCTCCGAAGGCGCTGCTCTGGTCCTCTCACAGGGCCCCGCAGCAAGGAGGCTGGGCGCGAGCAGATTGCCGCAACCTTGCGCCCGGTCCAGCCCCTCCAAAAGGCAGTTTGAAAGGCCTGCCTCTGTGGGAGTTGCTGGGGATGCTCCAAACCCGGAATGGCTTCAGAGCCTCCAGAAAGATTTCCTGTCTCACCTTCACCCCCGCCGCCTGCTCTTCCCAGAATACGAGATGCACACATTCCGGAAAGCTCACGCTGACATGTGAGATCACCTTCTGAGCTGCCATAAACATACGGGGGGCAGGAGTCATACTGAGGATAGAGGAAGGGAACTTTGGCCACCGACTGACTCTCTTGGCACAACCTTTGGTGGAGGCCGGAGCAACTCTTTGCTTCAGTTCCCCCAGGGTGAAAATGAGGCACAGCCTAACTTGTGACCGGCTTGACTATGGGAGTAGCGTGGAGACTTCACATATAACCAGGTTAAACATGACCAGGGCCACACAGATCTGAATTTTTGTAGAATAAAAAACTTTTCTTTTTATCTACTCTTGTCTGATGTTGATGTCATTACCTGTGAGCACCTGGCCTGAGCCCCTGACATTCAGAACAGTGGAAGCCTTAGCTACTATTTTACCTGGCCCAATCCAACTTAGAGAAATTGCTTTTTATCCAACCTCCACAGAACAACCTAGTCCCTGCAGCAGCTGGTAAGTGAACTGCATACGAGAGATACAAGTCCCTGTGGGCCCCCTGGGACCCCAGTTATAAAGTGCCAGGGAAATGCTGAGTCTTCACTGACAACTCGAGTAACCGGTTAGTTAGTCAGCCACAGCAGTCAGGGCTTGTCTCTGAATTCCCTTCTTCCTTCTACACGATGTACAATCTTCTCTCTGAAGACAAAGAAAAAACAGAGGCTCTAGAATGTTTTTTCAGGTTCCTCCCAATCACATCTTCTTGCTTCGAAGCAACTGCTATTTCCTGTATTACCCAATGGCAGGAAGAGTCTATTACCAAGCAGACTGTAAGCATTTAGAAGCACTGTTCATCTGAAAAAGCATTTCTGTGAGCATGAGGACAGCTGGAGTCCACACAGTGGGGTTGACGTACATGACCTTGAGTGAGTCATGTGACCGTCTCTGCTTCATCTTTCTCTACCTGTGAAAAGGGAGATCTGCCACCTTAGCTCTTTGGGATGACAGAGAAACACATGGAATACCAGGGTACACATTTTGGCAATAAAGATAAAACCCTATTTGAGGGTTTCGTGGATAGTTTAAAGCTGCTTTCATTTGATAACTGAAAAAGAGAAAATTATGGTTTGTGCCCACTAACCTTCATGTGGATTTGGTAAAAGTAAGCCAGGTGATTTTCCTTTACCAGGTGTCATCTATGACCACGGTCCCCAACCCCCAGGCTGTGGACCGGTACCCGGGCTGGGACCGATACCAGTCCGTGGCCTCTTAGGAACCGGGTGAAGCCTCATCTGCATTTGCAGCTGAACTCTGTTGCTCACATCGCCACCTGAGCTCGCCTTCTGTCAGATCAGCAGTGGCACTAGTTTCTGCATTTTGGTGAGTTGTATAATTATTTCATTATATATTACAATGTAATAATAATAAAGTGTACAATAAATGTAATGTGCTTGAATCATCCTGAAACCATCTCCCCCCTACCCCCGTCCCCCAGTACGTGGAAAAATTGTCTTCCGTGAAACCAGTCCCTGGTGCCAAGAAGGTTGGGGACCACTGATCTGCGAGGTCCAGGGTGCTTCACAGACCCAACTCCACCGCCATGAGGCCATCACCCCCAACCCCGTCTCCATGCAATCACACTTCGCCCCCACCATGACTGTGTGGTCTTCAGACATAGCAGCTGGCTTTGAGTGGTTTTCCAGGCCTGTGATGGTTCCGCGCAAATCCATTTATCTCTTCTTAAGTGGTCTCCAAGGAGGCCACGTCCACATTTGACCAGGGGAGGCTGGTTGGGGAGAAAGCCACAGATCTAGGGTTGTGGCAAAAATAAAGCTGACAGGCTCACGTGGGGCAGGGACCTGTGACCTCAGGCACAGCTGGGCTATAATCAACTGGGCCGAGCAGCCTTTCCCCAGGGTTAAGACTAACAAGTCCCAAGACTGACTTAACCACCACTTAGGCTATTAGATAATGCCACGTGCCTGCCCAGACCTAGGACTACTGCTCTTTAAAACGTTTTTGTTTTTGTTTTTGTTTTGTTGTGTTTGCAGATTTTAGCATCTCTCTTTATAAATGTGTTTTTGGACAGCTTTTTCTTTTACAATCTAAAGTTTTTTTCTTATATACTGCTGCAGTGCTCTGTGATCGTGCCTGGGAATAGCAACTGCACTCCAGCCTGGGCAACATAGTGGGACCCTGTCTCTAAAAGAAAAAATAATTCTATTACTGATTTGCATATTCTGTATGCTACCTTGAAACAAGTCAGCCTAGAAATAGTTAACTTATCTAGAGAAATATATTGCTAAACTTAAAGACAACAATGAAAAATATTAATGGGAATTGTGGGGCAAAGGTTGTATGATTTTTCTAGCAACAAAAAATATGGGAAAACACTGCTTCTAAAAGAAAAGCTTTACAAGTCTAAATACATGAAGGGGTAAATCCATAAAGTTTCAGAATCTAGGCAAAACAAGCAAAAACAAAACAAAACAAAAAACTTCACAACTCAATTACTGATGTCACCGTGAATTAGCCTCTGTCATCTCCACCCACAGTGTAATGACAGACAAATTACATGCCTGAGGTCACACTCCAGGCTGAGGCCTAGGCTGCCTTTTTCTCTTTTTCCTAAATCAGACACTACTGCGGCAAGATGAATCTAAAGGAAACTTGGTAAGGACAAAAATACTTTACGGGGAGCACAAATACTCTATTTGTTAGTTTTAATACAACATGCTTCATCTTGCACCTTGCGCAAGGTGTGCTTGGATCAGAATATCAGGGATTATAAAGGATCCGATTTTTCCCTGCCTAGAATCACAGAGTGACACATGTACAAGAATGCTGAGATTATCTGGTCCAAACTTAAGATATTTAACAACGGCCATGTCAGTCCAGAAGGCAGCTGGAACCTTGAGCTGGTGCCTACTGGTGCAATATGAGCCCCAATCTTGTCCAGCTACCTCATTGCCCAGATAAGAGCTTTGTACCCAGAAAGGTGTAATGACCAGGCCATGATCATCTGACTAGCTAATGGGTGGGTTTGTCCAAAACCTTTATTGCTGGTCAAGTGTTTTTCTCCACTACAATATTCTATCCCTTATCCAATGTTAAACATTAAATATAAACACCAAATAATGAATTACTATGGTTTCAAAATAGCTCTGGCTGATGTACTAAAAATTCCAGGAATAGGGCTGACTTCAGGTGCAGTTTGAAAGGACCAGTTTCTCTCTTCCCATCTCTAGAGTCAGCTTCTGTGGGATCGGCTTCCTAATCAGATGGGCATTGCCCTCATGGCGACAAGATGGATGCTATATCTCTAGAGCTAACATCCTTCAGGTTAAGCCCATCAGGAAAAAGTTCTCTCCTCTTCCCCCGCTCAATGCCCAGCAAAGCCTCATTTCCTCTCCACAGCTCTGCCTGGGTCACATGCCCGTTGCCCACCAATCACTGTGGTCTGGGGAGTGGATGAACTGATTGGCTGAGGATTAGGTCCCATGCTCTTTCCCTCCCACCTACAAACCTGGGCTGAAAGTGAAGGAGGGTTGGTTTCTCCAAAGAAAGCCTGCTTACTTAACCTGGGTAAACAGATGAATGAATGGCTGAGGACTTAAAGCAACACATGTTGTTACAAATTATTGTTAGAAGTGATGCGGTACATGGGAGGATGAACTGCTGAGAAAGCTTCTAGGACACTGCTTGGGGACAGGAAAAAGTAGGCAGGCTCCATTAAAGACTGATTCCTCTATAACGTGGGCCTGTGGCATTTGCAAACCCTCAATCTAATGGAAAAACTAGCTCCACTGTATTACAAAGAAAGAATACAGGAGTCCGAAAAAAAAAGGAGAAACAGTGATCAGGTTGGGGGTGGAGGTAAGATTTATGGAGTTGCTGGGTTTTAAGTTAAATTTTAAAAAGCGGGGGGAGGCACGTGAACGGGTAGAGCAGTGCCATGGCCTGAATGTTTTTGTCCCCCCAGCCCCCAACTTGTACGTTGAAATCTTTACCCCCGGTGTTAGCAGGTGCGGCCTTTGGGAGGCGGTTAGGTCGTCAGCTCTGCCCTCATGAATGGTATTAGTGCCCTTATATAAGAGGCCCAAGAGAGACCCCCTTGCCCCTCCCACCGTGTGAGGACACAGCAAGAAGGTACTGTCATGAGCTAGAAGGAGAGCCCTCACCACACACCGAAGCTACCTTAATATTGGAGTTCCCAGCCTCCAGAACTGTGAGAAATATATTTCTGTTCTTTATAAGCTACCCAGTTTATGATGTTTTGTTATAGCAGCCTGAGCAGACTAAAACAAGGAGAGAAGTATTTCAAGTAGGCGTGAACACCTGCTGCTGGCGACACTTTGTGAGAGACAGAGAGCCTTCCCTCACCCTCGGCCCTTCCTTCCTGATTTCACTTAGTCAACGACTCTTCAGTGAACGGTGTGCCACACACTCAGCCGGGCCTGGGGCTCTCACAGTGGACAAGATACAGTCCCGCCCTCACAGAGCTTGAGGCTAGCGGTGTCCACAACAAGGAGGCTGAAAAATTGTCATTAATCCAACAGGGAGAGCACAGAGTGTGGTGGCAGCACATGAAGGGCACCAAGCAACAGGAGACAGTGGACGTCCGCTGAGAGGGAGGTGAGCCACGCCTATCCAGGCAAAGAAGGAGAGATGGGGGTTCTGGGGGAGGAAAGACTACGTGCAAAGACTCAAGTGGGATGGAAGAGCAGGTCAAGTTGGTTGAAGGCCTTAAAGCCAGATGGGAGGGCTTAGATTTGATGAGACAGGACATAGGAAACCATTCCAGCATCCTTGCAGGGTCAGACTTCATGAAAATGGTGTACGAGTGAAACTGTTACACCAGGGAAGGGCAGGATAGTCTTTAGGTACTATCTTGCCAACTGGGTGGTGGGAATTCTGAACTCAGGATATGAAGTCCAGATGGAATGAATGAACCTTAAAGTGGAAAAACAGACAGCCCAGCGATGCACACGAGAAGTACCAGCAGTCTTAAGGAAGTAGAGGAGGTGATGTGAGAATGAGAGCCAAGGTGAGCCAGGAAAGGACAGAGCCATGGAAAGCAGTGACAGAACGTTACTTTGGCAAGAGAGGCAATAACAGAAGCCAGAATGCTCTGGCAAAAAAACCAGGAAGCTGGATAATGCCAACTGTTGGCAGGGGTGTGGGTATACAGGGACCCTTGTACTTGCTGATGGGAGCGTGGGCTGTTGCAGAAATTCTGGGGAGCAATCTGGCACATCTGGTGAAATTAAGTATAGGTAGAACTTATAACACAGCAACTTCACTCTTAGGTATAAATCCCAACTACGTTTTCTAACCTACAATAATGCTGATTGCATGGGAAATTGGAAGGAATCTGAGCTTCCATCCCTGAGAGAGTGAATAAGTAAGCATGGTAAACACATATCATGGAATGTGATACATACAGCACTTAGAAGCAACAAATTAAATGTACTTACAGCAGCCTGGGTGAATCTTCACAATTTGGTGCTAAAACAAACAAACAAAAATAAGGCAAAAGATAAAATGAGATATGCACTAATATCATTTATGTAAATAAAAAACGCAGGCATAGAAAATTTAACACAGCAACTTGCTCGACCTCCTCTCTGCCCCCAGCACTCTTGATGCCCTTTTCTGGATTATTTTTTCCCACAGCATCTACCAACTTCTAACATAGTGATAACGTTTTTTTTATTTTTACACTTGTAGATTATTGTGCTCATCCCCTGTTAGAATACACACTCCAGGGGCCCTTGCCAGTTTGGTTCACTAATATCCCCAAATGCTGGGCGCAAAGCAGGTACTCAAGTGATGCTTGTTGAATGATCGATGACCAAGACAATAATGCACATTTCGCAAGAACATACACAAACCAAAAGATCCACTTTAAGGACTAGAGAACAGTTGCCTATAGAGTAAGAAGACAAGGGAGTAGGCATGGGGAATAAAAGAAAAAGAAGTAAACCCTAAGAAACAAAACAAAGGGAGGGGGTGGAGGGAGTGGGAATGCAAAAAAGAGAGGAAGTCATGCAGGGAAAGGAGCAGGTGGGCCACCCCAAGAGCTTGGTTTGGCCAGGGAGGGGTGATGAGATGGAGCCTGGAGGGGCTGTGCTATGTAGGACCTCAGCATGGTCTTCAGCACGTTGGTGGCTTCTTAGTCCCATTCTCTCTGGCCTCCTGCTGGCTGGCCTAGGTGTGCAATCAGCCTCCCCTGACTTTTCCAAGACATCAGGTCTTGAAAACAAGCCTGATGACACTACCAGTCCCTGTCCTGGGAGACTAGAAGTCTGAAGCATTCCAGGTGAGTGGCTCTCAACCAAACTCATCTTAGCAAAGGTGTGAGCTGGAGGAGTCTGCCCTGGGGACCATTCAGGCCCCAGAGAAGTTTGGCCAGTTTTTGGATTTGGAATCCCAACTAGTTCACATGCATTAGCAGGTTTAAAATAAAACAAAGACCGTATTCATGCTAGAAGGTACCTTACAAGTCATCAGTTTCCCCACCAGTAGCATGAGAAATACTCAGGGAGCTTTGGAAATCACGAATTCTCAAGGCTGATACCCATGGGGATTCGACTGCCCCAGGAAATTGTAGCCCAACCTGGACCAGACCCTCCCCCCGCCACACACACACACAACAGGGCAGTCAGAATATCTGTGTGTCTGGAACAGCCAACCAGGCTCTCCCCAGGGACACAGGAAATCCCTGCTGCCTCCGTCCCCCACCGGGAGTGCTGGAGGGGGCTTCAGGAGGCCTCACAGTGGGAACTCTGGGCGCAGGTGGGCAGATAATGGGCCAACACACCCCCCCAGCCCAGCTCCCAGATCAGCATTCCAGGCCCACCCACCTGGGCCCTGGGTCACCAGGAGACCTCACGCGTACACACAGGCTCTAACCTGCCCTGAGCCCAGATCCGGCTGCTGCGTTTCCCAAGCAGCTCTCTTAGCCTGCTGTGAACAAAGGCTATTGTTCTCCCAGGAATGTACTGAAGGGAGATGTCTGTCCATCCTTTCTCTCCTTCTCTCCCCATCCCTCCCGTCTCTGCGCTCACCTTTAATCCCTGGGAGGGAAGGTATTCTAAATACAACTGCTCTTGGCCACTTTTTCCTCTCCAACTTGGAAGTCACATACTCTTGTCTGTGGCTATTTGTGAACGAATCCCTCCTCCCCAGTGGACACCCTCAAGCAGTTGGAGGCACATTTTTCCATACCGGAGGCTGAGGAGGTGTGGGTAGAGAAGGGATCAAAAAAAAATACACATTTGGAGTTGCCGACCTTCCTGTGGGAATCGTCCTATTATTTAAAGGATGAGTTCTGTCTGTCCCTGCCCCCACCTGATGAAGCAGTAAATTGTAACAAGAGAATCTGGCTAAACAAGTTTCCGATTCAAACGTTATCTTGTGGACAAAGAACTCTTTGAATATGGTTTCTGTGTTTGGCTTCTTGAGATGGAGTGGAAAGTTATGTTTTCACTGTTGCTGGAATTCTCCTGTCCCCTCAGTGTCCAACAACGGCCATTCACAGAGAAGGCAGCGTTGGGTCCAACAGGGGCAGGGGGTGGCCACGTGCCCCGGCCATTTCCTGCTAATTAACACATGGGTATCAGAGAGTATTTCTCTCTAGGAAGCTGCCGCAGATAAGGGATCTGTCCCCCTCAGTCATCAATAAGCAGACGGCCCCTTTCTAGAAGAGGCCATACTCCAAACATGCTGGGGGAGGGGGGGTGATGGATAGAAAGCTACCATTTTAAAAGGATTCCAAATCTAAACAGAATGTGTCTGGTTACTGACAAAATTAAATTACCCTCTGCTGGAGGAACTTCCCCTTCTAGTGAAAACAAAGTTATAGTTACAGATAAAATAGAAACTTGGGCATAAATTCATAGAGGCTTCTAAGAGCAAGCATGATTGTTAAATTTATGAGCTCAATTTTATTATATGTTTGTCCCACTTTGATATGCTTCATAAGTGAGAAAGTACAAAAAAATTTTGGGGGGGGGGTCGTATTTGAAGGGTCAAAAGTCCAAGAGACTCTAGTCGAAAGCACCCAGAAGCCCAGGTTTTATTTAACTCTCTTCTCTGGGCTGTTCTGGGAAATCTCTCTTTTTCTCCCTAGAAACATGATAACCAGACTGCCCAGGAGAGGAGGAAAAGGTAGAAACTTTTCCTGGGCTATGGTAGCCTCTCTTTCTCTGGGAAAAATTACATTTAACAGCCTGCCTCTGTGGACACGTCTCATCAGACATTCTCCTTACCTTTTCTTGCTTATAGAAATGAGGCCAAGGCAGTGAAACAGGAAGTAGCCTGTGAGGATTCCAGTTTTCATATCAGTCAACAAGAGAGTCGTTCCACTTAATCGTTTCATTTACTCCACAGATCTTTGTTGTGTTTCTGCTTCACGCTGCCACAGTGGGCTCTGGGAGGAATCGAGGTGTCTGCAAGGAGACTAATGTTTGTACAGTACATTCTCACTGACAACATGTTTTCACCCGCAGGAACTCAGACTGACGCCAGTCGAGAAGGAAAATGGCCTCTGGATTTAAAATGCTCAGAGAATGGTTGGCAGGGGAGGTTGGATTGCAGAGAAGAAGCCTCCAGAGAGTGGGAGAAGCAGCCCGTGCCTAATCCAGGCCTAACCCCTGAGAGACAGTGACAGTGCTGCCACCCCGGGAAGAGAGATCAGTAAAACCTGGGCCTCCAGGTGCTCCCAACCAGAAAGTCTAGAATTTCCAATTCTGTGGGCTTGGTTTGTTAAGTGTTTAGCTGGAATGATCTCTTCCTCTGAGACTCAAAGCTCAACAATAACGCCCCTCTCTTTTCTTTGAAGCCAGGGTTGAAATGTCTTCCCTGACAGAGAAACTTTATCTCCTACATCCTCTGCACTCCTCATGGTTACATCCCTGGACGTGGGGCCGGGAGTCCAGTGGGACCCTGCCGCGGCCCTGTTCTGAGGAGAGATATGTCATCGACACGGGTTTATGTCTGACGGAAATTTGCTTTTGATGAATGTGCTAAGACGTTACATTAGGGAAGATGCCCCACCGGCCCCCCGTCTTGGTTTGGGCCGCACCGAGCTGGGCGGGTCGCAGGAAAGCAGCTGACTGAACACGCATGTTCCCAGTGCTTGGCGGGGCCGAACGGTTGCGCGGCAATGGCTCTTCCATCACGCTGTCATGTTGCAGGAAACACCCTGAGCAGCCCAGCTGCAGCGCTGTTGGCAGCAGAGAGCTGACCAAGTGGGGAAAGGCACTTGGCCAACCCCTTCTGTCCTTCACAGCCTTGCTGTCGTGTCTGTGGTAGGTGGTAGGCTCTTAATGGGCATGAGACCACTGGCCCATCACTGGGCTTGATCAGACCCTCAGTCGCCATGCTGAGCTGTCTTGAGAGGACTTCGGTGTGCCCTGAGTCACCACCATTACCGTTACCACAGCCACCATCCCTTGATATGCTCCAAGACAGCGGCCCCCTTTCAACCAGTTTTTCATTCCTTAAACTCTTCCTATGCAGAAATTGTGGCACCTTGACTGTTGATATGGTAGTGGTTTTAAAATTCAATTCAATTCAGAACAAACGCAATGAGCATCTATTATCTTCATTTATTATCACATTTATTGAGTTCCTGTGTGCCCAGCACTGAGAATACAACAATGAATTAGCTTGGCCTTCAACATTTAGTGAAGGAGTATCCAGGACAGTGCTTGCCGATTATTCTCCAATCTTCCTGAAAGATTCCCAGATGCCCTCTCCTGACTTACTTGGCTCTCCCAAAAAATAGCCCTAACAGTTGCCTAGAGTGTTAGGAAAGGAGAATACAAAAGAGTGTGGGTAAAGTCAGACATCCGTTCAAATTGCAGCTCTCCTCCTTACTTACTATGAAACAGTAAGCTACTTAACATCTCTGAGCTCAGTTTCCTCATCTGTAAAATGGCAATAATAAATCCTTCATTAAAGGAGGACCGTGAAGATTAGCAAACAAATGACATGTGCAAA
Organism: Lepilemur ruficaudatus; assembly: GCA_963574885.1. Lineage (NCBI taxonomy): Eukaryota > Metazoa > Chordata > Mammalia > Primates > Lepilemuridae > Lepilemur > Lepilemur ruficaudatus. The sequence continues at coordinate 4,420 of CAUYRT010091372.1, read as the reverse complement.
TTCCCGGTTTGGGTACCTGACACAGGAGTAGACCCTCTTAAACGGTAGTTGATATTGTTATATATCATCATCACTATTGCTATGACTATTGTCATCAATATCTTTGTCCTTTGCTAGTGAGGGTACGCTTTTAGTGACAAGTAATGTGAAGATAACCTTAGGGAACATCCCTCCTAGGAAGTACCAATTTGAACTTTTCCTTGGAGATGGCATTTTTTCAGTGACAAAAGCAAAGTTTCCATCTTTCTGGAGGAAAAATATAATTGAGTTGTTTCATTTTTTTACTTACGCGTGATCATCAGTTGATTCTTCCAGCCCTGGGGATCAGTCTTCTGCAAAAAAATTAAGGTGTTCTCTGCCAAATCTGTCAAGAAGCCCAAATGAAAGACCCTGTGTTGGAGTCCTACTCTGACTGACCAGAGGAAAGGAAGCAGCACAAACACATCTTTTTCCTAATTTTTTCTTTTAAAAGGTTGACAGTTCATGATAAAAAAAAATCATCATCATCTAAAAATGCTTTATATGTGAACAAGTATTGTTTGTTTTTCTTTTCTTTTCTTTTTTTAGCTTGAGGAAGTTAGAAAATTATAAGAGAGAGTTACAACTTGACATCTCCTTTCTTCATCACCTTAGACAAGAAGAAAAAAATAAATAATGTTCTGAATCCACCCAGGAATCAGCCCATTCAAACCATATCAATTGTTTACAGCTGAGCAAAGATATAGAAAAACTTACATGTCAATTTGGCTTTTACTGTACAGAAACAATTTTAACTTTTAAAAATAACCTGTAGTTATTTTTGGATTATACAGCCCCGAAAGGTAAACTAGACAGATACCCTCTACACATAAAAAATATTTCCTTCACAATAACCATAAAGTACTTTTCAGATTTTGGTATTGGGCCCAATTCACAATTTGAGTAGTTTTCCTATTTTTATTGCCAATGCATTGAGTACATCTATTTCTCACTGTTTAAATCAAAGGGAGAAATTTCATCTAGGATTATTTATTTTTACTCTCTAATTTTAATTCATGTGCCTCTGGAGAATATATCTTTTGTATGATTCTGTTTCCAAAAACCTAAGGAAAATAGAAAACAAGATGCTATTGGTTAAGGTTCTTTAAAAGGTTATTTGGAGGGGTCTCTCCTGGACGTTTTTTTTGTAAGTCATATTTCAAGTCTTTGATCTTTGACAGCCCTGAAATATTACCCTGCAATTACATCATAACTATGAAATGACTTTTGTTGGCTAGTGACATGACTTTTTTTAAACTTTCCACTAAATACACAAATATTACAGTGAAACGATGTCAGAGTATTCCAAATGATTAGTGATGGTATTAAAATTGCCAGTATTGCTATATATTGTACCCTTAAGAAATTTGGAATCTTTATGACCAGGCCTTCATCTAAGTAGTCTGACTTCCCCCCCCTTTTTAAAGTGATTAGTAATTTCTGTTTTTAGCCTTTTCCTTGTGCTTTGCTATTACTTAAAGACATTTAAACCACTGATTTTTTTTTCCACTGGGGAAAAATAGCTTATATTCATGCAAAAGTCAATAGCAACTGAACTAAATTTCATGCAAACATTTATTAATTCAATAAATATTTACTGTAGAGTCATAACACATCATACAATACAAATTCAACTATGTGCACTTGGCCCTTCTCTCCCTCACCAAAAAGAAAGAAAAAGCAAAAAATAACACTTTCAATAGCAGCCACTCCCATCACCTATCCACTCAATGACTGAAGCCCCAGAGTTGGCAAGATGAAGGACACAGACCTGCTGTCAGTCAGCTCGGCTGGTTTTACCTCCCTCGTACCTCTCAGAAATGAGGCTGAATGTGAAGCTAGCATCTGAAAAATAAGTGTTTAGGGTACATCAGGGCCTCTAAATAAGTGCCAGCTGATTCATCTGGTTCCCAACCAAAGACAAACAAAACAAAATAGCAACCTGATCCATTGTTGAAGAAAAACCTAGCTGTGTTGGACTTAGTTAAGGATGTTTCTGTACTGTACTTTCTAGGCCATTGCAGGGATTTTCCAAGGATAATCTTGACCCTAAGTTTTATTTGCCTTACCACTCGTGGTAGATGTTCAATACAGTGCAGCCAGTAAAGGTGTGTCTGCTTAGACAGGCTCTGTGCTGAAGTTCCAGGGGAAAATTCCTGACCACTTAGTGGACGTTCTAGAGATATGAGAGCAAGATTATACATACAAACATACATATACATTCACGCACGTAACCTGAGAATGAGCCACATTTTCGTAGAGTGGGCCAATCTTGACATGTCCTTTCCTAGCCTCACAGTTTAATTCATCGTCACTTACTAGGGACTGTGACCATGGCAAAGGATATGAGTTTAAAAGGTGAAATACAACAGAGATTTGTTTTTAGATTTTTATTTTTAAAACTAATTATTGATACAGTTGGAGATTTTGGTGTGTTTTTTGTTGTTGTTGGTAGTGATGGTGGTAGTTTTTAGAATAAGCTAATGATTTAAAAAGAGAGTGTAAACACAGAAAGATTATTTGCTGATCATAGGGCTACATTAGCCAGTGGAAGGCTTTTATCCATAACGTGTATTTTATATATATAATATAAATAGATGGGGGTGTGTGTTTGTGTGTGTCTATAGTATAGTCATGAACCGTAACATCAAACATTAGCTGACACATACATGCCAGATTCAGTGAATTCCCTCCCTGGCCGTCCTTTCCAGTCTCAGTTGTACCAAATCTGAACGCATCACGCCAAGCATTTCTCCTTTAATTGTTTTAACAAAGGATATTTTCAAGAAAAGCTAATCTCCCTGTTTCTAATTCAGTTACAGTTTACCCTCTTAAGATGTTACCTTGCCTGAGCAAGCTCTATCCAAAAACATCTTTTTACTCTCCCTTTCAAGGTTTCACTAATTTGCAAACAGGTAGTCCATCAGACAGCTTCTTACCCTCTCCCTACCCTCAACTCATGCTTGATTCAAGCTCAGAATGAGCTTCATGTAAGCAATTAGACTCCCCAAGAGGTTGGAAAACATACTATCCCATGACCAGGAGGAGAGAACCATGAAGCAAGCGTTGAACTTTCTCACAACTCAACCTAATCCTTCCCTCTCTCCTTATGGGGATCAAGCGGAAGTTGCAAAGGTTACATGCAATACCTCATTCAAGCTATTCACACTGACCTTTTCAGAAACAAGGGTAGCAAGATAGGAACGCGACTCTTAGACAGAAGGCCATCCTGCCTGGGGACAGCATTGCTGTGGGGATTAGATCAACAGATCTTAATAACTTTATTTTAGAACTAGAAAGAATGGCCAGAGAAGCAAAGAGCGCCCTCATTACAGCTGATTTACTGGAGAGGCTCAAAATCCTCCTTTCCTCTTTGGTATCACCCAAGTTATTCATGCCAATTTGTGAAGCTGCACATCATTATTTTAATTGTCTGCAGCCCTCGGGTGAGTTTTAATAATCTCACTGGTCTGGTTCCAAGCAGGCCCTGGACACCACAGTAAAGATTTTTCACAGGGATGTTTGGTGGCCACCAACTCGGATGGAACCAAAGCAACTAAAGAAACACAGGCATTGATAAGCTTTGGAACAAATTTTGGGGTTTTTTCTTCTTTCTCTCATAACATGGGAGCTGATTGTCCTCTGATGTAACAAAGATAAATTGGAATCAGGCTCTGGCAAAGGTTTTTATTTGATCAGCAAAACACTACGCACAGAATAGCCCTGCTTTCCAAAGCTGTAGGTTCATCCCTGCTGAAAATTTTCCCATTTCTCCAACCCTCTCCACAACCTTCCTAGGGGAAAAGCCCTAAAGATATACTCCCATTGTACAGAATGTCAGTTATCAGACCATGGGTTGTCAGTGGGCTCAGCTTCACAGAAAGTGCTGCAATCGGCTGCACATATGTCCTTTCTATTGCTATTCCTTTCTCCTTATACTCCTTCACGCCTCTCTCACGCTGGGGAATCCACAGGCCTGTGTTTTAAACTCGTGCAGAACACTCAGCTGGGCAGTTGCTGAACCTCCAGAGCTGCCTGCAGATTCCACCCACAGCCTTGGGTGTGTCCTGCCTGAACTTCTCTTTACTCAAAGCCGTCTGATGGAATGGAAACTTGAGACATTCTTTGGATGCTCCTGGTATTTGAATCGCTTTCTAAACGGGTTTGACATAAAAAGCTAGGAAACTTTTTTAAGAAGAGAAAGAGGGAAAAGTGAGAGAAAAGATGGGAACTGTCAAAACATAGGCGCTCCGGCCGGGCACGGTGGCTCACGCCTGTAATCCTAGCACTCTGGGAGGCTGAGGCGGGCGGATCGCTCAAGGTCAGGAGTTCGAAACCAGCCTGAGCAAGAGTGAGACCCCCGTCTCTACTATAAATAGAGAGAAAGAAATTAATTGGCCAA
>CAUYRT010091371.1:0-23496 GCA_963574885.1 Lepilemur ruficaudatus | reverse complement strand
CAATACACTCTAGTTCAGGTGACTGAGTGCGACTTTGTCTCCACAAAAGAGAGAGAGAGAGAGAGAGAGAGAGAGAGAGAGAGAGAGAGAGGAAAAAAAAGAAATTTGTTAGAATTAGAAAAATTACAGATTTAAATATCTAATACCAAATACAGTAGGTGGTTTCAATCCAACAGTACTTCTCTTCATGTTGACATTTGAAATCTTAACGTACTTACATGGAGCAAATTAATCATCATCTGAAGTTTCTAGCTTCTGCAGCATTTTTCCGTAGAATGTTCTATGTTGCTAATTTTAGAACATTAGACATTAGTGAGTGTGAGCAGAACCTTGGAAAGTGTGAATATCACTTTCATAGATTTCCTCACAACCTTTCTTTGGTGCCTGCTACTAAATCCACTTAATCAGCACCCTGATAAATGGTACATCCAGTTAATTGGAATAATTGCCAAGGAAAAGAATCAGTGTAGTTCATTTCAATGACTCCAAACAAGGAATAAATTGCACACAGAGTCCATTTAAATAGCACCCCTGATGTCTGTAGGCCTAAAACGGGTGTGAATTGGTATTTGCCAGCAAAAACTTCCCACTGTATAACCTTTTTTTTGGTATCCTGCTGATTTCCTGTTCTACTACAGCTGTTAATTTAGGTTATTTTACTTTGGATGAGACAGTTAAAGTCTTTGAAGCTCTGATTCCTCAGTAACATGGTCACATAAGCAATACACCAATAATAAAAGCAAGAAGTAAGCATTTTGGGAAAGAATACTTGAGTGATTAGAAGCTGAGAAAGAGAAATGAAATGCAGTTATCATATTTTTTTTAATAAAAGCTCACAACGCTACAGTATCAGAATAATTCTCAGGTTTCTATTATGAAAAGAACACCAGGGCACTTACATCCCAACATATGCATCCCCTACAAGTTGTATTAGAAGCTTGGAATAGTTTTTCAGAAGCAGAGCTAGATGGCAAAATATCTCTTTCTAATTTCTGGTTTATATACTGCTGCATATATGGGTATGACCTTTTGATAATCAAGAAGAGTGATTAATTAACACATTTTTTTAGAATCTGTAATAATGAAGCATATTCTACTCTGTTTTTTTGCAGTTTCTTTTAAAACTAAATCCATATGCAAAATGTCTCTGTCTTCCTACATGTTTGTTTATCTATCTTGTGAATCTGTTTGTTGAAATCTGTTCATGAAAGAGGTTGAGACTGGAGAGCTAAGAGTAGGAGTGAGGAGAATTAAGACTAATTTACCCTCGAGTCCCTGATATACATTCTCACTGTAAACTTTGGCATCCTTCAAAGTGATGGACTTCATGAAACTCTAGAAGAAAAAGGTAGATGGCATGCTAAAGATCATTTTATGCAAAGTCCTCATTTGAAAGATAAGGAATTTAAATCCTAGACAGGTTTAAGTTTGTTTCAAATTCTCACAGCTAGTTAGTTGCAGAGCCAGGCTTCTTGGGTCCTTTTCTAAGACCTTTCCCATTCTACCCTTCCTCCATAGGATAGTAGCAGTTTTATGAAACATCAAGTAGAAAATAGAAATTGATTAGTATAAACTATTTTCATGTTCATTGAACTACAGTACTGTTGCTACGTGCTTTTGCATTTTAACTACTTATTCATGCTTTCATTTAGTCTTTCATTTACTCATCCTCTCTGCAAAAGGCATGAATTTTTGCTATATGTCAGGTATAGTGATAGGCCCCAGAGATTCTAGGAATTGCAATGTCCCTGCCTTCAGGGATTTCACAGCCAGATCAGCCCCAGTGTTTGGAGGATGATAAGACCCTTCATGACTCTGCTACTTAACAGGCATTGTTCAAGGGCTTTGCATACCATCTCATTTAATCTTCACAAAAATCTTAAGAAATAGATATTATGGACTACATTATACAGATGAGAAATATGAGATTCAGAGAAGGTAAGCACAACCCTTTCAAACCCGTTCAGGCAATAAGTGACCAAGGCAAGTTTCTGATGTGTCTGACCTCTGCATCTAAGCTCTTTCTCTTTCTTATGCCATCTCCCTGTGGAATTGTTAAAAAAAAAAAAAAAAAAATGACTGAAATTGAATATGTATCTACCTAAGAGCTTTGTTTATTATAGGAACATTTGGTTGTGGGAAATTGACATATTCATCCTGTGAAAAGGTAACCTTGCTCATTCAGGAGTGACAGTAGTCTGCATTAACAGTACAGCAGTGGTTTAGCACAGAACACAGAGCTGAGAAAAAAGGAACTCTTGATATTTCTTCGCACTCTAATTAATAAAGTATACCTGAGAATATGCTCCTCTCAAACCTTCACTCTTCAATTTTGGGGAGACTAAAAAGATACCTCTGAAATTAATATCACATTTGTTTATCCTTTCATCTGGATATCATAGCCATTTCTTGAAGGGGTACAACGTGAAATAAATCTTTTAATATCATTACTACTATTACTAAGGAGAAAATGCATGCAGGAGAACAACAAAGGCAACATTGCAAAAGAAATGGACTAACCAAAGGGCGATATACATACCTGAGCACAAAAAGTGGGGCCAATTATGGGTACAGGACCCATTTTCATATGTATGAAGATGAGGGCTGTGGGGCAACAAATCACAAAGTCTCAAGAAGTCGATGTATATCACCTAGAATGTGGAGGAGGGTGGAGGGGTCATGGGGTAAGAACCTGAGAATCAAATCCCAAACAGCACTTCTGATCAACATTTTAAATGTAAACATGAAAATATCATTGCAGGCTTTAATCATGCAATCTACTGAACTGAACAAATATTTAATGTGTATAACATTACATATGCTATCCCCATATCTAAATTTACATCCATGGTATACAACCCAAGAAATTACACTTTATCTACTTCAAATATTGCCCAAAGGTATGCTGTATTGCCTTACAATGTGTTAATTCTGATTGCTTAATTATGTATTATAGTTTTGCTTCACACATGTATCTATAATTTTATAAAATTGAAACAGAAATCAAAATATATTAGGATTAAAAGGAGTTTTTTAAAAAAAATATCTAATGTAATTGTATCTGTTTTGAACAGATGGCAAATCTTAACTTTTATTTTTGCAATGCACATATTGTTAACACTTGACCTGATATGTTCCCTTTGGATAATGATTGTAACATGTTAAAGTGAAGAAAAAACAACTAAAACTGTTATCCTGTTAGCAACTAAGATTAATTTGATATAGCCAAGCATTGCTAAATAATCTGGCAAAACATGAGGTATTTTGTATGTCTATTTTAGGAACATAAAATAGTCATTACAAAGGACAGTGACAAGCAGGTATTTTGCAAATTTCAGATTAATTAAAATGCCGTTTAACAAGCCCTATTAGAATGTAAATGTTTTTCGTGATTGCTGTCACAAGCTGGGTTTCAGGGTTTTTTTGCTGGGTTTCCTATCCATTCAAACCTTTCTATTTTCTTGTCTCCAGCCTCCATTCCTCTGCATTGAAGTGAACCCAAACAGCAACATTAGCCTAATGCATGAGAACAATGAAGTGAAGAAAAAAAGACCGAAGAAGTAAGTCTAATTACTCTAGTTCCATAGAATAAGCTTTTAAGGCTAAGTTCACACTAGGGCAATTACCCACCTAATTGCTCTAGTTTGAAGCTAGTTTGAATAGATGTTTTCAGTAATGTGAGGAGAAAACATGCAAATTCAGTAGATGGGTTTGATCCTTATTGCCCTTTTTATTAAAGAAAAGACCCTTGAAGTATTAGATGACATTCCTTGAACATACTTCTAATGTACCACATTAGAGATACATTTCCTGATAGACTGCAAGCCAGTGTGGAATCAGATCTAAATCCATGTACTAACTTTACTCTAAAAAACCATCAGTGAATAGAAAAAAAACATTTCCCTAAGAATACATTGCCTCCATTTGTAGACATGTATTTAGCAACATGAAAGGTAATGAATGCATTCTTTTTTTTTCTTTCAAAACTCTTTTTTATTAGTTTAGAAGAATTCTCAGAAGTTAGGTCCTCATATACTTTTATAACCTGAGCCCCTTAACGATAAGCTCTATGTATCTATGAGTTAAAATTGATTAATGAAGTATTTAATGAGATGCAGTTCTCAAATAGTATCTGATGATAAGGGTGTTTAAAAATAAGGAAAAAAGAGAGGGACAGAGGGAGGAAAAGAAGGAAGATAATGTGGCAGAGGTTGCAGTGAAAACTAAAAATGGTGGGAGGATGGGAGTCCTGAAGACAATGAAGTTCAGGCCTCTGGCAGAGCACATACTGCTGTGGGTTAAAATCTTTTTCAGGAACTGTTTGAATGTGAGTGTAGAGAAAGAAACATAAAGAGAATCATTCAAAGCAAGGGTAGATTTAGGGCTACAGGAATTGATGCATCGAATTCAATCTCCTCATTATAATAACAAAAAACCTAAATTTTTAGAGCACGGAGTCACATAAAGGGATGAGTAAATTCACACCTAACAAGTACAGTGCACACTATCTGAGTGACGGGCCCATTTACAATTTTGACTCAAACTGTACAAAAGTAATTTACATAAACAAAACATTTGTACCCTGATAATACTCTCAAATAAAGTAAAATAAAATAAATAATTAAAATAAAATAAAATAAATAAAATAAAATAAAATAGCATTAGAAAAAACCAACACTACTGTTGCCCTCAAAGTGAGATTTTCTGACGGCCAGTCTGTCTGGGAAAGGTTTACAGATGGGAATATCAAGTGGCAATCTGCTCAGGTCAGTTTATTAGGTTAGAAAGGGAGCAGAGATGCCTCTTAACTGCAGTCTACCTTTAGGGGACTGAGAAGTGAGGGACCTGAATGCAAAAGGACGACCGCCACCTTGCTTCTTCCCGGGCGCAGCCATTTTCAACATTCCCTCCCAGAAGATAAGCATCTGTTTCCTGCGGAAAACCCCTCAAGCCCTGTACCTCCCCTCCGAAAGCCCTTAAAAACCCTCAGCCCATGAGAGCCTGAGCTTCTGTCCTTTCCGTCAGAGACCCTTCTCAGATTTCCTCATTAAAACCTGTCTTTGTCCGCCAAAGCCTTTTCTTGCTCCTGTTCTTTCCTCCCTTTGCCTGACATTTTGGTGCTGAAACCTGGGACGGGCATTGGGAGCGGATCTCTTTGCAACCCAGGAATCAGTGGGCCAGGGCAGCTCGCCCGGGCTTACTCCTTGCCTTTTCCATATCCGGACCCCCGCCTCTACGGGGTAACGCAGTGCGCCCCAGCTCTCAGATGAGTTCCTTCCGAGTCAGGTCCAAGTCTGGGGGTTATACCGACCTGCCGGTTGCCACGAGGTTTCCGGATTCTTCCCGTCTCGTCTCTCTTTCTCTTTGGCTTTCCTGGCTTCAGCAGCGAGAGGCCAGTTGCCGATTCCTTCTCAAACATCCAACAGCCAAACGGTTCACCTGAGCACAGGTAAGAAGTAGCCTTCTTCCTCTTCCCGCACGGTACCTGGGGGGCAGGATTCGGCTATCCCTATATTCTAGGGGAATTTTGGGGACCCTTGGTCACGGCTTGAGAACTTGGGGATGCCAGATTCTCAGCCGCCTCCTCTCATCTCTTTTCTGGAGGTCCATTTCTGGCTCTGTCTCCTCTGAAGCGGACGCCTTTGGGAGGCAGCAAGAGACCTTCCGGTAACTTCACCATGGGCTCGGGCACCTCTGCCACTCCTCCACCTTCTCCTTTGGGTGTCTTCCTTTTAACCCTTCAAAACTGGACCTATAGGGTGACCTTAAAAAGAAAAGCTTCATTTTCTTTTGTAATATGGCATGGCCCCAATATAAATTGGATAACAACAATCGATGGCCAGAAAATGGCCCATTTGATTACCAGATCCTTCGTGATCTGGACAGCTTCCTAAACAGGAATGGCAAATGGTCAGAAGTCCCCGACGTACAGGCTTTTTCCTATATCCGCTCCTGACCGTCCTTGTGCTAGGATTGCTCCCCTCACCATGCTTTTTATTGGGAGAAAACCCTCCTTCTGGTTAGTCCTTTGATCCTGCCGATGAACCCCCTCCTCATGCACCAGGACATTCTACTTCTCCCCCCGCATCAGCTCCCCATTCCCCTCCCAAACCACCATCTCTGACACCATGACACCCCCAATCCCTTTCCGCCCACCTCCCCCCATAACCCGATCTAAAGATGGGACTCGACGCAGTCCTGGGCCCTCGCATCTTTTTTTCCTCTGGAAAGTAGCTGGTGTACAGGGCACTGGGCAAGTCCATGTCCTTTTTACCATAGCTGCCCTTTCCCAGATCAGAAAGCAACTGGGTTTCTTCTCAGAAAACCCCACACAATATAGGCAAGAGTTCTTATATCTCACCCAAACCTTCAACTTAACTTGGCATGACTTATATGTCACCCTAACTTCCACTCCAACACCGGAAGAAAAGGAACTAATCTGACGTTTGGCCGAGGCTCATACTCATGAACTACACATTCACCCCGACTGTAACCCATCGCAGCAGAAGCTGTTCCCTCTCGAGAATCTAATTGGACCCATCAGAGGGGTGACCCCGGCCTCTGATCACGAGATCACCTGGTGACCTGCCTCTTAGCAGACATGGCCAACAATGCCCATAAGGCTGTAAACTGGAATAAGATTACAGAGGTCACACAGGGGACACAGGAAAACCTTGCTGCCTTTTTATATCGCCTGACAGAGGCCTTAACAAAATATACCAATTTAAACTTGGAATCCACAGAAGGGTAGACTCTCTTACACCTTCACTTTGTCTGTCATTTCTGCTCCTGACATCCAAAAAAAAATTTTTAAACTAGAGAAAGGGCCCCAAACCTCATGGAAAGAACTCCTTGAAACAGCCTTCAAAGTTTTTAACAATAGGGAGGAGGAACATCAGACCCAAAAAGAAAAGTATCTTCACTTAAAATAGCAAATGCTTGCCCCTGTCCAAAACCCGGCTCCAGACAGCTCTTGCAAAAGAAAAAAAAAATCCCCAAAACCCCAGGGCACTTGCTTTCGATGTGGCACGTCCAGACACTGGGCAAAAGCCGGTCCTAATCCTCCTCCACCCTCTCAACTGTGTCTGCTGTGCAGTCAATGGGGACACTGGAAGCTGGACTGCCCTCAACAGGGTCGCCCTCCCCCCTAGGGTGCGCCGTCTGAGGCCCCCAGACCTCCACCTAGAAAATATGAGTTGGAGACTTTTTCTTACCAGAAATTCAGGTATTTTCTTTTTTCTTGTAAAACTTGAAAGAGCTCAAGTCCTTTTGCCAAGTAAAATAATATTTAAAAAGATATTTGTTATATTTTTCTGTATATTTTTAAACAAATCAAAGAACTTTTATTATATATAATTGTCATATCTTATTATAAATACATGCTTTATCTCTCAGGTACTATTAGTATTCAATTATTCATTTAAATTTTATGTTCTTTTAGTGGTATTTCTATCCACATTACCATATTTTCTAACATTAAAATATTCAGAAATAAATATCAACCCTACATGATCTAGAAATTTTGGTTTCTGCAAAAGTAAGCCATTTCAAGTGAAGATTCATTTAGCTTATATTTGTGAGGATATTACAATTTTTTTATTTAAGAATTTCTATTTATGGCTTAAATTATAAGTTTTATCCCAATAAAATTTTGTAGAAAAATTTTGATTTATGTTTTCCTTTTAAGTCCTAGCTCTAACATAAAAAGAAAAGAAATTTTTCAAGGTTCTGAGTAAGTTGGTGATTTTTAAGAAGTATATAAAATGTGTTTGGTTATTAAACTACGTATGTGTATAACTTGCACTGGTAATTGTTTAATAACCAACCTTCCAATAAAGAATTCATATATATATAATTATAAAAATATCTTTCTATATAAATATGTATATATTTATACATTTTATATATACACATATACAATATACACACATACACACATATATATGTGTGTATGTATTTATTATAAATTCTGGTAGTATTAAGTTATTACAAATGACAATATGGAAACAGATGTTGGTGAGGAAGCAAAGAAAAGAGAACTCTTATACATTGTTGGTGGGAATGTATACTTAGTACAGCCACTGTGGAAAGCAGTATGGAAATTTCACAAAATACTAAAAACAGAATTACTATTTAATCGAGTAACCCCACTCCTGGGTATATACCAAAAGTAAAAAAATGAATATATCAAAGGGATACCTGCATTTGCATGTTTACTATAGTAGGTTATTAAATATAAAATGTAAAATATAAAATGATTTCCTTAAATACTAAGTTTGACAGTTGATCTCTCTAACATTTCACTTTGACTCCTCTTGTCTTATTTTTATTGTGAAGATACATCCTCAGTCTTTCAAACACATGGTTTGGCTTGTGATTATCTTTCAAACATTTTTTAGAGCAATATTTGTGAAACCACAGATAAAACAAAAAAATTCATGTTAATTTGAATATGAGTTCCATCACGGAATCAATGCAGCACAGACAGCTCAGAATATCAATGGAGCGTTTGGGAATGGTGTGGCTAATGAATACACAGTACCTCAATGATTTGAGAAGTTCTGTTCTGGTGATTTAATCTTGAAAATGAGCCACGTGAGCAAGCTGAGACCAAGGTGGATATTGATAAGCTGAAAGCTGTAGTGGAAGTGAATCCACCTCACCTACATGTGAATTAGCAGCAAGGTTTGACGTTACCATTTAAACAATATTGGACCATTTGAAACAAATGGGCGAGGTAAAGAAGCTGGATAATGGTGCCCATGAATTAACACGAGCGTCAGAAGAGACGTCTTGAGGCTTGCCTTTCTTTGCTGTCATGACAAAAAGGCAAACCATTTCCACACTGTATTGTGATATGTGATAAAAAAAAAAAAATTGATTCTTCTTGACAATTGCGAGCATTTCAGCACAGTGGTTGGATAAAGATAAAGTGATGAAACATAATCCGAAACCGAATATTAATCAAAAAAAGCTAACAGTGTCTGTTTGGTGGTCCAGAGCTGATATTATCAACTACAGCTTTATGAAACTTGGTCAATCAATTACAATATGTGTCTACTGCAGCCAAGTGGATGAAATGATGAGGATGCTTGTGATTAAGCAGCTGAGATTGGTCAATAGAGACAGGCCAATCCTCTTGCAAGACAATGCTCAACCACATGTCTTACAAACAACGCTGCTCAAACTCCAGAAGCTGGATTTGGAAACTCTCTGTCATCTACCATATTCACCAGAGCTTGCACCAACTGACTACCACTTCTTCCAGGCTTTTGGCCACTTTGTGCAAAGATAAATATTCAATTCTCAACAAGCCATGGAAAATATCTTTTACGATTTCATTGCCGTTCACTCTCCAGGCTTCTTCACTGCTGGCATAAGAAGCTCCTGTTAAGATGGCAAAACAATGTTGGTAGTTCAGGTGCATACTTTGATTACTGGTACTGCTTCTGATTTGAGATATAATAAACTACACTTTTGATTTGAAATCGGACATTTCATATTTAATGACCTAATAGACCTATTGACAATAGTAAAGATATGGAATCCACTTAAGTGTCCGTTAATGGATGACTGGATTGGTATATACACACAATGGAATGCTATTCAACCATAAAAGAGTGACATTGTGTCATTTGCAGCAACATGGATGAAACTGGAGGTCATTTTGTTACTTGAAAAATACCAAGCACAAAAAGACATATTCTCACTTATATGTGGGAACTAAAAAGTGTGATCACATGGAGATAGAGAGTGGAAAGATACCAGAGACTGGGAAGGGTGGGTTTGAGGGGATGAAGAGAGTAGGTTAAAGGGTACAAACATACAGTTATTGTAAAAGGAAAAAATTCAGTGTTTGATAGCAGAGTAGGATGACTATAGTTAACAAAAATGTATTCTACTAGTGTGATGGACATTCTAAATACTCTCACTTGATCACTATGCATTATAAACATGTAAAATTTCACCTATACCCCATATAATTTTTAGAAATGAATAATAAAAAATTTTAAATTAGCAATATATGTTATATATTATCTTAAATTCCATAAAAATTGATTGTCATAGAATATTTTCATCATTTTTTTCTGAACTCTTATATACCTAGCCAACCTATGGTTACAACTGATAAATGTTAGTTGATTATTCTTTACATTAATGAGTAAGACAAAAGTGAATCAATAAAGACTTAAGTCAAAACCTCACTCTTTTTTCAATCATAGTAGCAACTTCGTTGGTGAATCAGGTAATAGTTTCAATTGCGAGGAGACTATTTCATGAAATTTTTGTGTTTTTGACAATGCAATGGCTACACACAAAATACACTTTAAGTTTAATCTACATTATTAACATTTTCTCAAATACTTTAAGTTAGTCAATCAACAAAACTACATGCAAGCCCCGATTGTAGCATTTGCCAATTTCCATGTATAATATTTGTACTGTGTCCAGTTTTAAGCTTCCAATGTGACTATACTTAAAATGTAGTTAGGAAGAGATATGCTATACTATCGCATGGTGTTCCTACAATATAATAAACATAAATAACCTCAAGAGCATAGGTAACAGTAAAATCTAGTAAAATAATTAAAGAGTAATGAGCTTTCAGTGCTTGTAGTTACCTCTGTTTTAATATAATTTATTTAATTATAATCTTATATGATTTCATTTTTAATTATGGCTAAGTTTAACATCCAGCTCACCAAATTCTGAAAAGCTAATAATAGATTCTTGCTACCTGGTGTAAATTGGCTTCTAAATGCATATACACACACACGCACATTCATGCATGTTTACGAGGTCAACACAAACACATGCACAAAGTATTGTGCTAATATAATATCATGATCAGTATTTACTACTTCAGTTTTTCTAAAATGTTATATTGATATTATTTTATTAGTATTTCAGTGTATTTGTTAACTACGTTTGCAATGACAGGCAAATTAATTCATGAAAGAAATTGAATTGTCCCTTATTTTAGTTTTATTCAAGTTGATATGGACAAGTTAGAGGATATAGACTTTATTATACACCATCAGTTTGGCCATCCTTAAGATATTCTCAAACATTGCTTTTTCCTCTTGCAATCTGCTTAAACCTTAGGCACAAAGGAATTACCCCCACTGGAAAGGTAAGTTTCCCTATAGTGAGTTTCAAATTGTGCCCTGCTGAGCTGAATATTCTATGAACTATTAAGCTTACAGTTATGATAAAAGAGCAATAGTCATTAAGGTTATTGCACTTGAGGCTTCCATTTGAACTACTTTTGGGTTCAAGGCAAACAAAAATCTTTTGTTTTACCTGCTTTCTTCCCCAGCCCAGAGGCAATGTAAGGGAGGATGAGAAAGAAAACCCCTTCTCCTGAGATCTTTGAAAACTTTAAAATCTAATGATGGAAAAGGGCTGCAATTTGAAACATGAAAGGTCAAGGTAGCCTACTAGAGACACAGCGAATATATAACTTCTTATGGGAATCTCCCAGGCGTGAGATTATTCTGAGATTTCAATCTTATAGTTAAATAGTAATATATCAAAAAGACAGTGAAAATAGTTGCTTTGTAAAATGTTGAGGAGCCAGTCATTTAACTCTCACAAAATGTCACTAGCTTTATTCACAGGACTTAAACTTAGGAAACTTGAGACATGAATATTTAGGAAAACACCCTTCAAAAATAATCAAAATTGCTCCTTAAGATTAACTTGGAATGAAACATTAAGTGAGTAATTTTCACAAAGCAACTATTTGGTTATTTCTAACCTTTGACAGAATTTATACAGAAACAAATTGGGAGCCATATTCATGCCTCTGCCATGAAACGGGCATTTGTACGGTCCCAGGGAATATATAAAAAATTTATCAGAGGTTCTGAAAAGTTGAATCACAGACTCAAGCACCTTGGATCCCAGACACCAGTGAGCCATGAGCCACTGTCATCACCATTTGTATTGATGCATCGGTTGCTCTGCCCACATCTTGGCCTAACCTCTGATTTCAGCCAAGCCTGGACACTTCTGTGCATGTTTAAACTCACTTTTCATCGGCAAAGTTGTGCCTTAACTGCTGGTATCTTAGCTTTCTGCATTGAACTCTCATCACCCACACACAAATACTTCCAAGTATGGGGGAATTAATGGAATGATCCTCAATCAATGGTGAATTCGAACTCTTCCTCCTGTCCTTTGGGTGGACAATTTATATATACTTCTTAGAGTAGGCTCAAGCCCCAGTTGCCCTGACTGGTTACATTCATGAAGCTTTTCTTCCTTTCCTTACTCTCTTCTTTCTTTTGACCCTCACCCCTGCTCTTTAAGGTTACTTTAAAATTACCACCTAGAAACAAATTTGACTCTACCTGAGGGGAACTCAAGCTAAAACACAGTCAAATCACCATGTAAGTACTTGCTACACCCGATTTATCTCTAAGAAGAATTCATTTTTTTTCTGCACTCCAATCCCTACTGGGGAATAGAAAAGCAGTCCTTATTATAGTACTCTTTATCATTTCTCTTTCTCCAATAGTTTTGTGGACGTCAGCTGCCATTGTGCTGCCCTCAATCTGCCCATGTATGAAACCATCTCGACTAGCCCTATTAAGAATGTACTTCATCCCTCAGAATTGTTTTGACTGCTCTCTGCATACAAGTTTTCCAAGCCTGTGTCCCTGGCCCTAGAAACTTTCTTTGTGTAGGATAGCAAACAGATAGAGTGGTACAATAACGAGAAAGAGAACCAGACCTCTGATACAGTCAGTTATACGTACAGTTTTTACAGTTACTTTCTAAGGGTAATGCCCTTTTCTTTATGTCAAACATAAAGGGAAATTCTAGTGGCAACAATATTCTAAACTTTGTAGAATTTACTCAGTCATTAACTCCAGAGAATAAAATGATCCCAAGGACAGAACTGAGTGAGATATAATGTAACTACAGAAAATTATAAAATATTTCTCCGTGGTAAGCCATTTGCTTTTCTTAGGAAAAACTGACAAAATGAATTTTTAGTGACCTGGAAGTTTGTTGTTTCTTATTCATGGTTTACTATACATATATGTCCCTTTTTGTAGAAAAAAAATTTCATATAACTACAATGTACTAAAATATTGAATTTTTTTACTTTTTTAAAAAAATATTTTCCATGTTTAGGGTATCAACAATGTAGCATACTTAGTTCCACACTCAAATCTCAAGAAGGTAGAAAGAGATATGCACCTCCAATAAGGTAACATTTCTCTTTGCATAGAGAGACTGACATTTGTTCTTGATATAGTTGAATATGATAAATATTTTCTACATATTTTTCTATTTATGTTTACAGTTTGATGCCTGTATGTACTTTCCTTACTTATCCAAGTCACTATTTTCTGTCTTGTATTGGACTGTGGTGAACATTTACTCCTAAAGTAGGCATCATTTTTGCTGGTTGTTTGTTTGGACCCAAGACAGAAGTCATTTTTCCCCAAAAAGGGCAAATTAAAAAATCCCACCATCTTTGTATGTGTGGAAAATAGTAATGGCAAAGGGAGGGATAAGGAAAAAAAAACACAAGTAAGCGAGGACAAGAGTAAAGATTATATTTGGTGGTAAGCAAATATCTGAAAGTATTACATATAATCAGTGTCTTTCAAACTGTTAATAAGTTCTCACATAAAATATCAATATTGAGATATTATAGAGAGATGATAAAATTTACCTAATTTGAAAATTACATTTCATATCAGAAAGGGATTAGTAGAGATATGGAAGGAGTGGGGTTAGGGAAGAAAGAAAGAGAAAGAGACAGAAAAAAAGAAAGAAAAAACTCAAGACAACAAAAATAGATAATTCATGTTGAAATGTATAAGCAAATCCTGCTGGGTTTGTTTTCATATCTCAACATTCTAGTTCCACCAATTTGTGTTTCCAAAAATATTGCAAAAGCCTCCTAACAGGTCTTGCTGATTCATCATTTGTTCCCCTGTGATCTTTTGTAAGTTGTAATACACAAAATAATAAAAGTTAAAAAGATTTCTTTCTCACTAGTGTCACAGTCCTGTATGATTTTGTGGATATAGGTGCATTCTTCCCCACATGGTCATTTAAGAAACCAAGTTCTACATTCCATTCACTGCATTTCAGTCACATGGCTACATCTAAACGCAAACAAAGCCTGAATGCTGATGAGCACTGGCATTCTGATTCCACGTTCTCTCAGCTCTCCTGCGATGTTCTTTCTGGTTCTATGTACCCATTCCTGCAGCTTCTGCCTGCTTTGCACCTGCAACTCTGGGCTGCTGAAGCTGCTTGGCCCAGAAGCACAGATATCCAGAAGTGCCTCAGAGCTACCCATAGCCTGTGACTGACTGCGGCAGTTTGAAAGCCCAGATCTCTTACCTCAAGGTGGTACAGACTCTGCAAAGTAATTTACATTACAGAACACCCAGAGAAATCAGGATGAGGTATTGATTTCACCTGACCATGCACTTTAGTTTAGCTTTTCTGCTCCTGACTCCTTAAAAGTCTGTTACTAAATCACTTGCACGTGAATCCACAGCTCGGGGGAACCCAACCTAAGACTCTCCCCTTTGCTCCCTCAGCTCTTTGCTTCTTCCTTGAATCTTCACCATGCCCCAATCTCCAGGATTTGTGGATGTTTTTCTTTCTGCCTGCAATGCCATTTTTGCACATGTCCACGTGGCTCATGCCTTTACTTCCTTCAGGTCTCTGCTCAGACATCACCTAATCAGGGAGTTCTTCCATGACTATCCTAAATCCTTGATCCAATCCTGGTCCATCCTCTTTTCTGCCTTACTATTCTAGTCTTTCATAGCATTCATCTCCATCTATTTATGTTTGCTAATTGATTTCATTCCACACCAGGGTATAGGTCCCATGTGGAGTACCTACTTCCTCTCCAATCCCCAGCTGCATTTCAGTTTACAAAGAGCCTCATTACATAGCAGGCATTCAGCACATGTTTTCAAATGAAATGAATGACTATGCAAAAATTACAGAGGAAACTGAATAAACTTTTCATTCTATAATTAAGCATTTTTATTGCCTGTCTAATGTACAAAATTGAAGAAATTCTGCATAAATGATTACTGGAAAATATATGTACCAGTTTTGCCTCAAGAATTTATTGCAGAAATAATTGTTATCTTCATTGTAGACCTGATAAGCAGCAGCACATGCTACAGAATGTTGTCTTAGTCAATCTTAGTTGGGGTCTGTGTGGAATACACTGTATAACAGTATATGAAATCAAAAATTCTGATGATTTTACTGAACAATATTTACATACTCTGCCTGAAACCTGCCAATAAGTTGGAAGTATTTATTGAAGATAAAATGCATGTATAGGGATTTTCTCAAGGTACTTTGCACTGTTAAGAGAATAAAAACCTGTGCGACATAAAATAACCTTCAGAATTAAATTGCAATACAAGGAAATGAAGACAGTAAAACTTTCCCAATAGTTTTATGGGAAGGCACAGACTTGGAAGGGAATGAGCTGTAAAGATAATGCTGAGGTGGTAAACGCATTAATAAATTAAAAGAGAAAGAGAATCAAAACATGAAATCAAGAGTGAGTTTTAAAGGTAACTTGATCAGAACATCAGGGAAGGCAGTTGGAGACAGGAGGTGGCTAGAGAAAACTCTGAAGCCAGACTGCAGCGCTGGGCACATATTATCCTTTCCCTTGATTTTTTTTTTTTTTTTTTTTTTTTTGTGCCGGAGAGACAGACGCCCTCTGTTAACTGCTTTGACTGTCTCTTGGGAACATTGATAACTGTATGGAAACTTGTAGTGAAGTTGAGTCAAGTTCTTTCCGAGAGACACATAGTGAGATGGAGTCAGGCTGTCTGTCCATTATTATCCACAGTGTGAATGCCTAAGTTTTAATCTGAACAAGGGGCTTATGACTGAAAGTATATCACTATATTGGCGTATCATATTGACTTTCTGATAATGTTCTAAAGCCAGTTGACTAAGAGAGAGAAAATGCCACTGGGTACAAATTGTGGCATCAATTCTCTGCCAGACTGATCAATTGGATTTATATATTACCTCTAGCTACAATCTTAAAATCTATAGTTTTACTCCCTCTTCAGTGCACAGCTCACAGCTTAAATAATTGCAGATTCAAATGAATTTTAAAGGATCGAACAGCCCTTAAATTAAAAATGTGTGAACATTGTTGTTTTAACCATTCTTAATTATTTACTAATTTAACTCAATGGATTCACCTTTTTTCTCTCTCTTTATTCTTCTCTCTTTCTTTCTCTAATTCCTCTAAGAATATTCTACAAAGTTTTTATATTCATGCTTCAAATGATTTGTAACTATTTTAATCAATAAAATAAATATAGTATATATATATTTTTAGATGCATTAAACTGGATCATCAAAAACTGTCAGAGGTTCTGAATTACAAATCCTCTGCTCTCAGTCTTAACTACCTTTCTTAACAATTAAAAGATTTTAAAAGCCATTCATTAGACATCAATGTTGTGTAAGGAAAATTTTAAAAACATTTACTTAAAAATGCTTCCCATAGAATACAGAACACTGAAGCTTTTTCTGAATGAAATCCTAATACAAAATTGCAAAGCTCAGACAGTAACACAAAACATAATGCCATTTGCAGGAAATTCAACAGATAGAAATTAGGCAAAAGCAAATAATACAATACCATATCACAGAATTTTGCTTTATGTTTTGGATATTAAGAAAAAATACTTAAGAAACAGTCTTGCAAGAAAAATGTAAAGCATGAACAATTTTAAATTTCTACAAATGCTGACTTTTGGTAGCTTCATATGTTACAATTTAAATGTCTATTGTTTAAATATATGTTATTTAGAATAATAATATTAATGAACCACATTTACTGAATATTAATGATTCACCAATAAATATACTAAGTCATTAATATACATTAATTTGCTTTCATGAATATCCACTAAACTAGGAGTTATTGTCCCCATTTTACAGATCTAGAAACATAGACCTAAAGAAATTAAATAGATTTCTACTCATTGTGGGAAATTGAGCTAACATGGAGGAAAACTTTCCTTTTCAATAAACACTTAGAGATATTGGAAGAAATATAGCAAAATCTAAAGAAACAACCAACCACAAAAGAAAGTTAAATCCACAATTTTCAGAAACTAAAACAGAACTCAAAATTTCAATAATGCAATGACTCAAAGCTGAAGCCAAAATGGCTCAATAGAGTATCACAGAGAGAGACCTTAGGAGTTTTATTCTAAATTTCTAATGAGGAAATCCATGCCATAAACCTGTAGAATCTTGAACTGATCTGTTTATATTAAGTAGGTAGTTATGCAGCACTACCATATTCATGAAACAAGAACTGGAAACTTAAAAGAAAAATGCTTATTAATTTTCTGTGACCCTGAGAATATAAACAGACACAAGGAAAATTAACATGAAGACTTCAAGTTTGTCCACATTTTATTGTGGGATGCAAATTCACATTGACATATACTACCTAGACAAGCACAGAAGCACAAAGCAGGAAGGATCGTGAAACCACCCGGGAAGGACGCTTCCTAACCTAGGGTATACAGGTTTTCAAAAACAAAACAAAACAAACAAAAAACCTTCACAAGATAAACTCACAGCAATTAACAGTACAAAGAAATGAAACATCATGAAATAAAGTATTAATAAGGTGATAAAATAATAATATTTTCATACCAAGAAATAGAAATAATAGAACAATGATAAAGAGTCCAAGATCAAAATGCTAGCAGAGGTGATTTCTGGGGAGGCTTCTCTCCTCAGCTTACAGATGGCACTTTCCTTCTGTGTTCTTTCATGGCCTTTTCTCTGTGTATGCGTTCAGAGAGAGCAAGCACTCTGGTGTCTTTTCCTCTTCTTGGTTTATTGGGTCAGAGACCTACCCGTACATACTCATTTAACTTTACTTACCTCCTTAATGATCCTATCTCCAAATATAGTCATATTGGGACTATGGCTTAAACATATGAATTTTAAGGAAATACAATTCAGTCCATGATGGTTCTTAAAATTAAAAACAAACCAATTCAATAAATCTGTGACCTGAAACATGGATCCAAATAAATCATCAACCATGCAGCACAAAAAGACAAGTAACAGATAATATGAAAAGAAATGGTTAAAACACATGAATTTATTTTTTAAGAGTTTGTCTTTCCTTTGACTGTTCTGCACTTCCACTGCTATGTGAAATACTTACTTCAAAAGTATTCTCACTTCATTCTTACCAATTGATATGAAAATATGTTGGTAAAATTATACCCTCCATGTTTCTTGTCCACCACCCGATTGAAACACTGTCTTTGAATATACAAGTAGATTTTCAGACATTTATGGAGGGCTATGTCTCAGTAATAGGGCTAAACTAGACCTGGAGTAAATATTATTACACTCTTCAACTAAAAATCCTTAAGAACAAATCTTTAAAGGAACAAGTTAGCCAACAGGTAACTTAACTGCTTTCCAAAACAAGTTTCAATGTTATGGAAAGAAAGAAAGAAAAAAATACCATGAAATAATGTAACATTCATTACACACAATTTCCAGCCAAAAATTAGACAGAAACAAGAGAGGATTCTGGGAAGATGATGAAGTAGGAGGCACCAGAAATGTGTCTCTCCACATAGATGATAATTACACTGGCAGAATATGTCTTGATGTAACGATTTTTAAAACTGTGGAGTCTATTGAAGCCTCACAACTTCCAGGGCAAGGTTTAGATGGTAAATTGCAGTTACTTTTGGTCAAATTCAGCTGTCATCCTTACCCTCCAGCCTCTTGGCATGCAGCTCTGCAAGTGTTTCCGGAGCAATTTGCACACAGCTTATAGAAGTCAGGGTGGATATGATGATTAATTTTATGTGTCCACTTAGAGAGTCATGGGGTGCCCAGGTATTTGTTCAAACATTTTTGTGGATGTTTTTGTGAGGTTTTTTTGAGGTTAGATTAACATTTAAATTGGTAGATAATGTAAATCAGATCTCCCTCGCTAAGGTGGGTAAATCTCATCCAATCAGCTGAAAGCATGAGTACAATAAAAATATAGATATGATATAGGATATATCAATATGACATATCTTATTGATTCTGTTTCTGGAGCACCCTGAATAATAGAGAAGGCAATAAGGTCCCTGCCATCAAAATATCAATGATCCATATTTTCATTGCTATATTCTGATCTCATGTTTCTGATCATACAGTGCAGACACAGAAGTAGGTAGCTATTTTTGTTTCATATAGCATTGTTGCAAGCTCCTCCCATTGGGCTGAAGCAACTTCCAGGCATTTAAAGGGCTGGTGTCTTATCTCCCCTTTCATTTTTTTATTTTTCCCTTTTGGGAGCCTGTCATTAATGACTAGTATATTCAAAAGGAACTGCATACAGAGTAAATTAGAAGGTCACCACACATGCCCGGAGAAAGATGCAGGAATAGAAAAGACCTGAGAAGGCCTCAGGTTTACAATTCAGGTTGATCCACAGCATGAAGACAGTTTATAACAATTAAGAAACAAAACAAAACAAAAATGAAAAAGAAAACTCCCTGAGGAAGGGGGATCATTTGATTATCAGAGTTACATTATATTAGAGGCAATGGCCAACTTTCAACAACAACAACAAAAAATCAGAATGCATGCAAAGAATGGAAAAGTATGACCAATTCAAATGAAAACATGAACCAACAGTAACTGTCCTGGAAAAAGACCAGATGGCAGAGTTACAAGATAAAAATTTTAAAACAATTGTTTTAAAAACACTCAAAGTTCTAAAGGATGATGTGGAAAAAGTCAAGAAAATGATATATGAGCAAAACAGAAATATAAATAAAAAGAGAACCTAAAAAGAGAAATTCGATAATTGAAAAATAATTGCTTAAACGCAAAATTTATTACAGGAATTCAAAGGAAGATATAAGCAGGCAGAAGAATCAGTGAACTTTGAGACGGGGCAAATGAAGTTAACAAGCCTGAAGAACAGAAAGAAAAATAATTTAAGAAAAGTAAAAGAACCTAAGCTACCTGTGGGACACCATGAAATGAACAAATATCCACAATGTGGGAGTTCCAGTAGGAGAAGAGGGAGAGAGAAAAGGTGGCAGAGAGATTATTTAAAGAAATAATGCCCAAAACTTCCCAAGTTTTATGGAAAACATGAATATGACCATCCAAGAAGCTCAATGAACCACAGATTGAATGAAATCAAAAAGATCCACACTGAGACGCTTTACAATCAAACTGTTGAAAGACAAAGGGATTTACATAAGATTATTTGCAGATTTCTCATCAAAAATTTTGTAAGCCAGAGGGCACTGGGCTAATATACTCAAAGTGCTAAAATAAAATTTAAAAATAAATGCTGTCAACCAAAAACTTTATGTCCTGCAAAATTACCCTTCAAAATTGACAACAAGAAAAATTACCTGAGGAAGTTGTTACTACTAGACCTGTCCTGCAAGAAATGCTAAAGATAGTCCTACAGGTTGAAGTAAATTAGTACTAGACAGAAACTGAAAGCTTTGTGAAGAAATAAAGATCTCAGTAAAGGTAAATACATAGACAATTATAAAAGCTAATATTATTTTAACAATGATTTGTAACTCAATTTTTTTCTATATGATTTAAGAGACTAATACATTTTGTAACAAAAATGTAGTTCAAAAGCTAGTATTATTTTAAATTTGGTTAGTAATTACACATCTTGTTTCCTATATAATTTAAGAGATCAATTTAAAAAATGGTAAGTTTTTGTTTGGGGACACAAGATGTATGAAGACAGAATATTTTGACATCAATAAGTCAAAGGAGTGAAGAAAGAGTTATAAAGTAGAAGAGATTTTGTATGTTATTGAAGTCAATGTGGTATAAATTCAAGTTAGTTAGTTATAACTAGGATATTAAATGTTATATCCATAATAAGCATAAAGAAAATACTTATAGAATAGCACAAAAGGAAATGAGAGGAAATTAAAATATTTCACTATGAAAAACCAATCAAGTACAAAAAAAAGGCAATAATGCAAAAAATGAGGGGCAAAAAAGCTATAATACAAACAAGAAACAAACAGCAACATGAATATGAAAGCAATAATTCTCTTATTAGTAATTACTTTAAATATAAATAGATTAAACTCTTCAATTAAAAGCCAGAGGTTGATAGAATAGATTTTAGAAAACCATAATCCAGCTATTGTATATGGTATCTACAAGTGATTTATTTTAGATCCAAAGACACAAATTAGTTGAAAGTGAAAGGATGTAAGAAAAATATTCCATGCAAATAGTTAATCAAAAGAAAGCAGAAGTGTTCATGCTCACATCAGACAAAACAGACTTTAAATCAAAAAAATGTTATGAGACAAAGAAGTGCATTATATATTAAGAAAAGGTTTGATACAGAAAGAAAATATAATAATTATTAACATATACCTAATAATTAATCATCAAAATATATATAAAGCAATTGAAAAAAATTGAAAGAAAAAATAAACATTTCCACAGTAACAGTTGGAGACTTTAATACTCACTCCCAATAATAGATAAGATAACCATGTAGAAGATAGGTATGGAGAGGACTGGAATAACTCAGTAGACTGACTAGATTTAAGTTGTACTGACATATACAGAACACTCTACCAAACAGTAACAGAATACACATTTTCCTCATGTGTATATGGGACATTTTCAGGGTGGACCCTGTATTAGGTCACAAATTAAGGCTCAATTGATTTAAAAAAACTGATATAATTCAAAGTATTTTCTCTGACCAGTATAGGATAAAATTAGAAATATGTAACAGAAGGAAAAATTGGAAATTTACAAATTTGTGGGAATTAACACATTCAAAACAACTAATGATCAAAGGAAAAATAACAAGGGAAATTAGAAAATACTTACATGAATGATAATGAAAGCAAAACATACCAAAACTTTTTTTTTTGTTGCAACATAGCAGTGATAACGGGGAAATTTATAGGTATAGAGACTTACACTAAAAAACAAGAAAGATCAGAAGTTAGCAACCTAACTTTACAATTTAAAGAATAAGAAAAAAGACAAAATAACTAAAAGTTAGCAGAAGGAAGGAGGTAATGAAGATTCAAGAAGACATAAATGAAATAGAGTATTAAAAAACAATAGAAAATATCAATGAAACCAAAAGTTGGTATTTTGAAAAGATCAGTGAAACTGACAAATGTTTAGTTAAATTGATTAAGAAAAAAGGCTCAAATTATTAAAATCGGAAATAAAAAATAAAATGCTAAAATTGAGAAAGACATTATTACAAAATCTACAGAAATAAAAAATGTATGAGAGTACTATGAACAACTGCATGATAACAAATTGAACAACCTAGATGGAATGGACAAATTTCTACACACACAAAACCTGTGAAGATTAAACTATAAAGAAATGGAAAACCTGAATAGACTTATAACTAAAAAAGAGATTGAATCTGTAATAAAAAACCTCCTAATAATAAAAAGCTCTGATGATTTCTCTGGTGAATTATATTAAATATTTTAAAAACTAACAATAATCCTTCTCAAACTTTTCCAAAATAATTATAAAGAAAGAAGTACTTGCTAACTCATTCTGTGAGACCAAGATTATCCATATACTGAAGCAAGACAAGAAAACTGAAATAAAAGAAAAAAATCAATATACCTTATGAACATTGGTACAAAAATCCTCAACAAAATATTAGCAACCCCAATTATGCACAATGACTAACTACGACTTATTTCTGCAATGCAAGCATGATAAACATACAAAAATCAGTCTAATGCATCATGTTAACAGAATGAAGGTATAAAACCACAGTTTTCTCAACTTACACAGAAAAAGCATTTGTCAAAATTGAAAGTTCTTTCACAATAGAAACTCTCAACAATATACGAACAAAAGGACATTACCTCCACATAATAAAACACATAGATGAACAATCCGCAGTGAACATTATACTCAATAGCAAAAAACTAAAACCTTTTTCTCTAAGATCAAGATTAAGGTGAAGACACTCACTTCCATCACTTCTATTCAACATATGCTGGAAGTCCTAGCCAGAGCAATTATGCAAGAAAAAGAAATAAATCCATCTAAATTAGAAAGGAAGAAGTAAATTTTTTCTCTTTACAGAAAATATAATCTTACAGAAAATCCTAAATATTCCACAAAAAGACTGTTAGAACTAACAAATGAGGCCAGCCGCGGTGGCTCACGCCTGTAATCCTAGTACTCTGGGAGGCCGAGGCGGGTGGATCATTTGAGCTCAGGAGTTCAAAACCAGCCTGAGCAAGAGTGAGACCCCATCTCCACTAAAAATACAAAGAAATTAATTGGCCAACTAAAAATATATAGAAAAAATTAGCCAGGCATGGTGGCACATGCCTGTAGTCCCAGCTACTCCAGAGGCTGAGGCAGGAGGGTTGCTTGAGCCCAGGAGTTTGAGGTTGCTGTGAGCTAGGCTGA
>CAUYRT010091369.1:0-13765 GCA_963574885.1 Lepilemur ruficaudatus | reverse complement strand
CAGGGAAATGCAAATCAAAACCACAATGAGATATCACTTATCTCCAATGAGAATGGCCTTTATTAAAAAGTCCCAAAACAATAAATGTTGGCATGGATGTGGAGAGATAGGAACACTCATACACTGCTGGTGGGACTGAAAGCTAGTGCAACCTCTGTGGAAAGCAATATGGAGATACCTTAAAGCAATACAAGCAGATCTACCATTTGATCCAGCAATCCCATTACTGGACATCTACCCAAAAGAACAAAAGACATTCTATAAAAAAGATGCCTGCTCTTGAATGTTTATAGCAGCACAATTCACAATTGCAAAGATGTGGAAACAACCCAAGTGCCCATCAATACATGAGTGGATTAATAAAATGTGGTATATGTATACCATAGAGTACTATTCAGCTATAAGAAACAATGGTGATATAGCACCTCTTGTATTTTCCTGGATAGAGCTAGAACCCATTCTACTAAGTGAAGTATCCCAAGAATGGAAAAATAGGCACCACATGTACTCACCAGCAAATTGGTATTAACTGATCAACATCTAAGTGGACATATAGGAATAACATTTATTGGGCATCAGGCAGATGGGAGGGGGGAGGAGGGAATGGGTATTTACATACATAATGAGTGCGATGCGCATCATCTGGGGGATGGACATGCTTGAAGCTCTGACTCTGGGGGGAAGGGAGGAAAGGCAACACACGTAACCTAAATATTTGTACCCCCATACAAATTAAAAATTTTTAATTTCATACAAATTTAAAAAAGGATATAAAAAACCCTATATTTGGTTTCCTTTGTAATCCTCATATTTTACTATATGCATTTTAAAATATTATTCTGAGAAGGGGTCCACAGGCTTCACTACCAAAAGGGATTCATGGCACAAAAAAGGTTAAGAGCTCCTGAGTCTTAGATCTATGGTGCCTGGAGCTTCTCTGATAGAGTTATATGATACTGGTTTTGATAATAAGTAGAATTGTGCTATTAAAAATAATGTTAAATTCTTATAATAGATTCAATGGACCAAAGAAGACCTGATGAATGACTCAACTGTATTTGTGGACTTCTTGGATACAAACAAGCCTCATAGAAAAAAGATCTATCAGAATACCAATGACTATAATAAACTTGACAGTGTACTTAATGAATTCCAAATGAAGTTGGGTTTAACACCTTTGGAGGTAAAGCCATATACTATGTAAAAATCTGAGAAGTACTATATATGTCTATATTTACTTATATATACACACATATACATATATATGTGCATCAAATCAAATATTTTTAAGGTGTGTGTGTGAGAGAGAAGGGAGATTGGGGGAAAAGGGTGCCTTCATATTTAAAAGCAGACAATTAGAAGTACAGTTTTATATTATTTCATCTTATTTTGTCTCACTTGATAGAATGTAATTTTAAAGACAAGGTGCACAACTGAGGCTATAGGGAGTTAATAGAGTTAATGAAGTTAAAAACTGTAAAAGAGAATGTGGCAACAAGGTGCAAAGTAGCAACAAGGAACAGCAAAATTGTGGTTTTTTATTTCTTTCCCATTTTGTTGTGGACAGAGATGTGTTGGAACAAAGACACCAACAAAATCACAGATCCCAGAAACCAATTCCCTAAGTCTCTTCCTTTCACCACTTGTCCTACCTGCCAAGACAGAACAACTGAAAAGCAGCCTAGTTACTGTTGTTCTCCTCTTCATTCTCTTTCCTCAACCCTACCACCACTTCCCTAATATCACTCACAAGAATATTAGCATAGCAATAACCCTATTGTACAAACTTAACTTTCCCTAAATGTTAATACAAACCAGCTTACTGGGTTACTAGAATAGTCATTTTCATTCCTATAAGTAAATTGTTTGTAAAACCACAATACATATTTGATTTTTTTATACCTGTAATCAGTTTATTTGTCATAATTTCTCTGCTAGATTTCTCGTCCTATGGTGTTCTTCAAGGAAGCTATAGAACACATCACAAGAGCCTCAAGGGTCCTTCGACAACTAGGGAGTCACATGTTACTGGTAGGAATTTAAATTTTTCAAATGTTTTCAAGTTCACAAAATAAAAATTAAGAAACTCCAATAGCATCTACTTTGCTTACAGAAGTTTTATTTACTCACACTTTATGAAAAATCACAGTAACTGAGTCACAGGACAGGACCCTTGTCCTCTCTACAGTTTGCATAAGAAATGTATCAGCATGTAGAAATGGTATTTGCTTTTGGAAGGCATTTGATGTGAATAAAATTGGTGAATCTTGCATCATCTCGAGTGTATCCTCAGTGTTAATATAGTATCTGTGCAAATGGATCCTGACTTCAAAAATACTACACCTACTTGAATATTGATTTAGAAACATGAGCCTTTGCACCAAGTTTTGTTTCTCATGAGAATAAGTGGGAGTTAAATTTTTGGAAAATTCCAAAATACCTTGAATAGAGAAAGAAAAGCTAAATAAATCCAACATATTTAGTCAGTTACATCAAGCGTATTATTTATGACTTTAAGTTATTAGTTATGCCTAATATTTAGTTATT
Organism: Lepilemur ruficaudatus; assembly: GCA_963574885.1. NCBI lineage: Eukaryota > Metazoa > Chordata > Mammalia > Primates > Lepilemuridae > Lepilemur > Lepilemur ruficaudatus. Next base: position 11,218 of record CAUYRT010091369.1, on the reverse strand, counting down.
TTATACTTTATGTATAACTATTTAGTTATTTAATTTAAGCCTTTTCTTCCAAAAAGGACTTTTTTTCATTCAGAAAAGCCAGAGCTTTATTTAAACACTCCTTTATTTAAACAGATATGACCAACAAGATTAATTAAAAGGAATTAAAATTGGAAAATAGGATCAAGAAAAAAATACAAAGCAAATCTTTCTATCACCAAAACTGCATCTTTACAAACCTTTCCCATCTCATAAATGACATCACCATATATCTGCTGCTGTGGCCAGAAACCCAGGAGTCACTCAGTCTTGTCACTTTTCCATCACTCCTCACGTTCCTGGCAATATAGTTTCCAAAATATTTTTCAAATATTCCCACTTCTCTGCATCTCCACAGCCACCACCCTATTTAAGCCACCATTATCTTCACCTAGACCACTACACAGTCTTCTCTGTTATCCTTCTCTAAAATAGCATGCCTCTTCTTCCTCCACTCAGTCCTGTTATGCTATCCCCTTATTCTACATCATTTTTCTTCCTAGTCCTTAGCATTAGCTTATGTATTAAATTCTCATTTATTAATTGTCTCCACATTTAGGATGTAAGCAATATAAGGGCTATGATTTTATCTGTCTTACTGCAATTTTTAAGAGGCTATTTTTCTATTCCTAAAGGATATGCACTCTTAGTTTAGTTCTTTTACTACAAAGTTACTCTTTTCTTTAGCAAGTCAACCTTTTCTAATAGCAAGTAAATTTACAACAAGTTCTCAATTCTAAAATGCCAGAGAATGTATATTCAGAGCAATTTTTAAAAGCCTGCATTCAAATGGAACCTTGCCATCTATAGAGGTTTTCTCATGAACCTCTCTGTCCTCTCAGAACCCCTATTAAAAATACAAGGTAAAAAATGGCAAGTTCCTGATTCCTCTGTTCCTGTTACTATTTTTCCCAATTAAATATCACAGATAAATAGTGCTACATTGATGACTGGGGTTCAATTTTGCAACTAGTAATCTAACTAGAGGCTGAGTTAATATGTGGGGTTTCTGCAGGAAGAAGCAGCTGGAGAGAGTGTAATGATTTAATGAATACTATTTGATACAGGTAAGAAACAATGAAATAACATAATCTAGATTGAAGAATTCAAATAAGTTCAGTTTAATTCAGTAAGAAAGTTAAAGAAGAAACAATACATGACTTTTAAAAATAAATATTACATAATACAACTGGATTGTATTGTTGAACTGTCAGAAGAAGGAAAGAAAACTAATATTAATGAGCAGTTCAATTTAAGGTCTTAGTTTAAAAGATTATTGCAGACAATCTATGATGTAAAACATACAGTTGTCAACAAAAATTATAAGATATAAAAAGAAATAGGAAAATATAAACTATACACAGAAAAAGAGCAGTCAATAGAAACTGTCTTGAAGGGAATCCAGATGTTGGGCTTGGCAGACATCTGGAAATGCAGCTGTTAAAAATACATTTTTAAAAAACTAAAGGAGAATATATATTTTAGAAATTAAAGGAAAGTATCCAACAATGACTCTTCAAATAGAGAATACCAATAAAGAGAGAGAAATTATTTTACAAAATGGAATTTCTGGGGTTAAAAATTAGAATAAATGAGACAAAAACTTCACTAGAGGAGCTCAACAGCAGATTTAAGATGCCAGAAGGAAGAATCCACAAACTTGAAGACACGTCAATAAAAATTATCCATTCTGAAGAAGAAAAAGAAAAAAAGAATGAAGAAAGAAATAGAATGTCAAAGACCTGAGGCATACCCATCAAGTGTACCAAAATATGTATAATGGTAGTCCTGGAAAAAGAGAAGAAATAGAGGGATAAAAGATTTTGTAGAAATAATGCCCCAAAACATTAAATTCAATAATAGCTCAAGAAACTCCAAGTAGAAGAAACACAAGTAGATTAACACATCATAGTAAAATATTCAAAGAAAAAGAGAAAATTGTGAATGCAGCAAGAGAAAAACAACAACTTACTATGTACCAGGAATGCTGGAGAAGATTAACAGCTGACTGCTCATCAGACACAGTGGAGACCAGAAGGCATTGGAGCAACATTCAAAATGGTAAAAGGAAACAAAACTCAAAAATTCTATATTTAATAAAACTATCCTTTAAAAAATGAGAGGGAAATAAAGACATTCCCAGATAAACAAATACTGAGAGTTTGTTGCTTCCTTACAAGAAATATTAACTACTAAAGGAAATTATTTCAGGCTGAGAGAGAATGACACCAGATAATAACTTAAGTCCACATGAAGAATAAAGAGCACCAGTAAGAGCAATTACTTAGGTAAATATAAGGCAGTGTGTTAGTTTCTACTGATTCTGAAACAAATTACCACAAATACAGCAACTTAAACAAGTTCATAACTCACAGTTTTGCAGTTCAGTAGTATGACATGGAACTCACTGGGCTGAGATCAAGGTATAGGCAGGACTACATTCCTTTCTAGAGACTTTAAAGGGAAATTTGTTTGTCTCCTCTTACTAGCATCCAGAGGCTCCCTGCATTCCCTGGGGCTGCCTTTCTTCATCTGCAAAGCCAGCAACATCATATCTCTCTGACCCTTTATCAGTCATCACACGTTACTCTCTCCAAATAGAGTCAGGAAAGGTTCTCTGCTTTCAAGGATCAATGTCATTAGACTGGGCCCAAGAAGGTAACCCAGGATAATCTCACCATTTCAAAGTCTTTTAATCTTGATCACATCTGCACAGTCTCTTTTGCCATATAAGAAAATATATTCATAGGTTACAGGGATCATGATGTGAACGTATTTGGGAGGCAGAGTGGTGTCAAAGGCATTATTCTGCCTACCACAGACTATATAAGTGTATAATTTTTTTACTCTTAACTGCTTTCAAAGATAATTGCCTAAAATTATAATTATAAACTATTGTTAGGCTTCTAATGTGTAAAGATGTAATATACGTAAAAATAAATAGCACAAAAGAGGAGAGAGGAAATGGAGCTATACTGCAGCAAACTTTCTAAATTTTTCTGGAATTAAGTTAGTATTAATCTGAAGTAGATGGTGATAAATTAAGATATAGTGCAAGCCAGTTATGCAAAGATGAGTAAGTTTTAGAGATCTAATGCACAGCATGATAATGGTAGTTAACAAGATTTTGAATGTTCACAACACACAGAAATGATAAATGTTTGAGGTGATCAATATGCTAATTACCCTAATTGGATCATTATGCATTGTATACATGTATGGAAATAACGCTCCATATCCCATAAATATGTACATTTATTACATACCAACTAAAAATAAAAGGAAAGAAATACACAGATATCTCACAAAAGCATGAGAAAAGATGCTCAATATCAATTGTCATTAGGGGAAACAATAATGAGACACCACTACATGCTTATTAAAGTGACCAAAATCCAAATAACTGAATAATAGCAATTACTCATAAGGATGCAGGGCAACAGGAAGTCCCATTCATTGCTGGTGGGAATGCAAAACAACACAGTCTCTTTGGAAGACAGTTAGGAAGTTTCTTACAAAGCTAAACATAGTCTTGCCTTATGATCCAGCAGTTGATCTCCCACATATTTACCTAACTGATGTGGAAACTTATGCCCACACAAAACCTACACATGAATGATTATAGCAACTTCATTCATAATCACCAAAAATTGAAAGCAACCAAGGATGTCCTTCCAAGGACAAGTTGCCAAGGGTTTGATAGGATGAAGGGAAAGTGAAACGCAGATTTTTTTAGAGTTGTAAAAATTTTGTATGATAGTATAATGGTGAACATGTGACACTATATATTTGTCAAACTCCATAGAACTTCACAGCGCAAAGAATGAACCTTAATGTATGCAAATTTAAAAAATCATTTAGGAGGCATGGTAATCCCAAGATGAATCAGAATATGACAGAACAATCAAACCATGTTGCAAATATATGACACAAACTCACTGAAGAGGATGGGGGGAAAGGAGCCGACCTAAGGAACTTTGGAAATGAGTGGAGTTTTTAAGACTCAAGGCAAAAGAAACTGTACATAAGTACTATACTCCAGTTAATAAAGTAGTTTCCCATGGGGATAAAGTTAACTGTTCTCATACCACAATATATATATACTGGAATTGAATAATGAAGTAAATGAATGGCAGCTGGTGGGAGCCAATTTTCTCACTTTTGGAGTAGGAAGTTACAAGCAGGGGGAATAGGCCAGAATGATCCATATAGTAATAGATCAGACTTGGAGACATAAGTTGAATTTATGTTTAGTTTTATATAGATGATTGCATATAAAAATATTTATAGGAATGTAGATATACAAGGGTTAGTATACAAACATTTATTTCCTTGCTGTGTGAACTGAGAGGGCTAACAGGCCAGTGACACTCCAATAGCAATGCATATGCCTAGCATCCAGATTTTGGTTTCTAGTGACATTCTCCAATAAAAGGAACCAGGACTCCTTAGGAAAATGGCTGATTATAGGACCAGGACAGGAAATATAGAAGATGAGCCTGAAGCATCTTGTAGTGCCAGAAAGGAAGTGCTAAAAAGATTGATGGGGTATGTCAGAGGGACACAAGAGCCAGCTAAAAGAGTTCCCAATGGCCAAAGTTGGAGGAACAAAATAAATAAAGTAATTTTGGATTATAATCCAAAGTATAAAATAAATATCCATGGGTCCATACTGATATAAACAAATGATTGAATAAATAAGTGGGGGAGAATAGACAAATCTTCATGCAGAAGATTTCCAAATAATGTATGTAGATAGTCCAACCCTCAAGAAGTTGGAGCATAACTCCCTACTCCTTAGCTGAGGGCTATGCATAGTAACTTCCTCCCAAAAAGTACAGTATGGAAAAGGGGAAAAAATAGTAACTTTACAATGGAGATACCTGACAAACACTACCTCAACTAGGTGATCAAGATCTGCATCAAAAGTGTAAAATCAGATTGATAATATGTCTCATTGACATGATGTGATGAAAATGGCACTTTACCCTATGGATTTCCTCCGGAGAACGTATAACCCCAGTCTAATCATGAGAAAAACATCAGGAAAATACCAACTGAGAGACTTTCTGCAAAATACCTAATCAGCACTCCTTAAAACTATTAAGGTCATCAAAACTACGGAAAGTAAAAAAAAAAAAAAAAAAAAAAAAAAACATGGAAAGTCTGAGAAATTGTCACAGCCAAGAGGAACCTAAGGGGACTTGGCTAATAAATTTACTATAGTACCCTGGAGAGGATTCTGGAACAGAAAAAGGACAGTAGGTAAAAACTAAGGAAATCTGAATAAACTGTGGACTGTAGTTAGTAACATATCAATATTGGTTCATTAATTATAACAAATGTATTATACCAATGTTGTTAATAATAAGGGAAATTGGATATGGGGTATATGACAATTCCCTGTATTATCTTGGAAATTTTTCTGTAAATCTAAAACTCTTCTAATATAAGTGTATTTTTTAAAATGGACAAAAAATTTGAATAGATGTTTCATCAAAGAAGATACATGAATGGCTACTAAGCCCATGAAAAGATGTTTAACTTCATTAGTCCTTAGGGAAATGCAAATTAAAACTATAATGAGACAACACTAAACACCCACTTGAATGGCTATAATCAAAAAGAAAATAACAAGTATTAAGATTGTGGATAAACTGAACTTTCATACATTGCTGGTAGGAGTCTTAAATAGTACAACTGCTTTGGAAAATGGTTTGGCTATTTCTTACTAAGTTTAACATAGATTTACCATATAACTGAACAATTCTGTTCCTATGTATCTACACAAGAGAAAATAAAACAAATGTCCACCCAAAGATTGTTATGAAAATATTCATAGCAATGTTATTCATAGTAGCCAAGAAGTAGAAACAATCCAAATGCCCATCAATGAATAAACAAAATGTAATATGTCCACAATAGAATACTATTCAGTAATAGTATAGATAGGCAGTTTCCTATCAATAAAAGACTTACCCTGGCTGGGCACAGTGGCTCATGCCTGTAATCCTAGCACTTTGGGAGTGGAGGCGGGATGATTGCTTGAGGCAAGAGTTCAAGACCAGCCTGAGCAAGATCGAGATTCTGCCTCTACAAACAAATTGAAAAATTAGCCAGGCATGGTGGCATGTGCCTGTAGTCCCAGCTACTTGGGAGGCTGAGGCAGGAGGATCACTTGAGCCCAAGAATTTGAGGTTTCAGTGAGCTATGGTGATGCCATTGTACTCCTGCCAGGGTGACAGAGCAAGACACCAACTTAAAAAAATAAAAGACATTCCTAGTTTCTTATAAATGAAGAATCAAATTTTGACAGTGACATGATAGCTTATAAACCTATCTGTGCTATTTTTTCCAGATTATCTTATCTTTCCAGTGAAATTATCTCATATATTTCAAGAGGCTATGAAAATGAAAACATTAAATCTGATGAATATCTTATAAAACTTTGATAAAATACTTGTTATGTTTGATATACTTCTCAAAAAAGTTGTAAATAAAAATAGTCCAAGGTATTTTGACTGTCAAAATTTCTATCACAAATAAACAGAAAACTATATATTAAAAGATCTCCAGACAATATATAGAAGTCATACGTTGTATTTTTTTCTCCCAAAGATCGGAATAGATGGATGTGGAAAAAAAACTTGTGCAACCATGGCCTGTTACTTGACAGACAACAGACTGTACCAAGTCCCTATATCTCATGATTATATCTACATAGAATTCAAAGAAGTCTTGAAAAAGGTGTTTATTCAAGCAGGATTAGAGGGGAACCCCACTGTTCTGATGGTCTTAAATTTAATCCTAGGACAAGTAAGTATTTTTTGTCTTTATTATTTGCTGAAGTTTTATATTTATGCAGCCCCCCCTTCAGAAATTTAATACTTGAAAAGAAAATAAGAAAATATTTGTCTATATTCCTACCATATAAATTCTTTTCATTATTTTCTGCTCTTATCCAGCCATAGCACACAGAGGTTATATGTTTGTAATCATGCCACAGATAGTTTTGAATAAGTAACAATGAAAGCATTTTCTATGTCTCTATCATTCATTTTTGTAATCTTTATTTTATAAAACTATTATCTGTAGGCACTGTCTGTAATCTACAGACATACATGTAATCTACAGCATGCTCTTACAGCCCTGAGGCTTCTGTTTCTCTACTTTATTCTTCTGCACGAATTTCACATCAAGTTTAAGACTTTCCTTACAGAATATAATTTTGTCAGATATATATTTTTACATATATTTTCTTCCAGTCTGTGGCTTGTCTATTCACTTTTTTTAAATTTAGTTTAATTTTTTTAATGAACACATGATAATTGTACATACTGTGATGTACATAGTGGTGTTCTGAGACATGTAATGTATAGTGAGCAGATTAGGATAATTAGCATATCCATCATCTCAAACACTTATAATTTCTTTGTGTTGGAAACATTCAATACCCTCCTTCTAGCTATACGAAACTCTATAATATATTATTTTTAACTGTAATCATCCTATAGTGCTATAGAACACTAACAACTTATTCCTCCTATCTAGGTGTAATTTTGCATCCTTTATCAAATCTCTCCCCATCTCCCCCTTCCCTTTCCCCTTACCAGCCTCTAGTATCCTCTGCTCTACTTTTTATTTATATGACATCAACTTTTTTTAGCTTCCACATATGAGTGAGAACATGTGGTATTTAGCTTTCTGTTCCTGGCTTGTTTCACTTACCATAATGCCATCCAGTTCCATCCATGTTGCTGATGAATGACAGGATTTCATTCTTTTTATGGCTGAATAGTACTCCATGGTGTATATATACCACATTTTCTTTATCCATTTATATGTTCTTAGACACCCAGGTTGATTGTATATCTTGGCTACTGTGAATAGTGCTACCATACACGGGGGTGCAGATATCTCTTCAGTATGCTGATTTCCTTTTCTTTGGATAAATTTCCAGTAGTGGAAATGCTGGATCATATGGTCATTCTATTAGCAGTTTTTCTGAGGAGCCTCCATGCTGTTCTCCGTAGTGGCTGTACTAGTGTACATTCCTACCAGTAATGTATAAGAGTTCTCTTTTCTCCACATCCTTGCCATCATTTGCTAGTTTGTTTTGTTTTGTTTTGTTTTTTATAAAAGCCATCCTAACTGGGGTGAGACGATACCTCATTATGGTTTTGGTTTGCATTTCCCTGATGATTAGTGATGTTGAACATTTTTTCATATAGTTGTTGGCCATTTATATGTCTTCTTTTGTGGAATGTCTGTTCAAATCATTTGCCCATTTTTCAATTGCATTGTTTGGGTTTTTTGGCTGTTGAGATGTTTGAGTTCCTTGAATATGCTGGATATTAATCCCCTGTCAGATGAGTATGTCATAAATATTTTTCTCCAGTTCTGTAGGTTGTATTTTCTCTCTGCTGTTTCCATTGCTGTGCAGACCACTTTTATAATAACTTCTGATAAAGATTCTTTCTCTGCTTTTTCTCCTCTGTTACCTTTCCCATTAGATTTGGGGCCCTATATAGAGATGAACTTGGTTAAATTAAAATAATCCTTCAGCCACATTAGTTCATCTACTACTATTCAAACACAAATGTCAATATATTGAGGGCTTCTACGAACTGCCTGAAGCAGTTCATTATTGTACCCACCCCTCCCTACCTCTTGCCCCAGTGCCTAACACAGGTGTTTGGCATACTGTCAGTACCAAGTATATGTTTCTCTAATTTTTTAATGAATGAATGGATGAATGAAGCTTATTTTGACTCAGAAAAAAAATGATTTTTGGTGGGTTTGAATTAAGAGGTTAGCTTTTAAAAAAAATTAACCTCAGTTCTTCTTAATCACAATTGCTTTCTCCATTTGGTAAATTTGAGTAGAACATATGAATAATTTACTTCTTCCTGATTTAAATATATGTTTTACCAAGGACTCACTTATGGAAGATTTGAAGTGCATTATCAATTCAGGAAGAATACCTGACTTGTTTGAAAATGAGGAGCTGGACTCTATTGCAATAAAGATCAGATCTCTTCCTGAACAGTTTGGTCATATGGATGATAGACAATCTTTACTTTCATTCTTTCAAAAGGTACTTTCTTGTGGGTTGACTTTATCAAACTATCATGTTATATTAAAAGTAGACCATGTTTATAATTCTACATGATTTCCAAGTTGGATATAATTTCTTTAGTTCTTTAAAAATGAGTTTTAAAGCTAAAATAATGACCACCATGCCTACCCACAGACACACCAACCCTTAGGTAGATAAAAGATTAACAAGGATCTGAGCCTGACTGGCTATCAGTGGTTTAAAAAAATAAGAGCTGGAGGCAAGCAAATGAAAAATAAGATCCCAAGATTATTTCTTACACTGAGATTCCTTCCTAGCTAATGAGGTTTTTGTTTTAGCTATGTTGGTAACAAGACCAGAAAGGTAAGAAACAGGAAGTCTTTCATCTCTTTGAATAGCTCTACAATTGACCTGGAGGTGATGGATACAGAAAGATATTGGCCAGATAGAGCAGATGCTATTCAGAATGAACTCAGCAGCAGGGTGGCTGTGAAAGAACTGGTTTGATGAGAAATATAGACTTACTAGACCAAAGAACTAGGCTTTCTGTGTCTTTGAGGCATGATGACTGACCAGTGGCTTAGTGAATCAATGGCCATGATTACACAAACCAAAATGTTCACTGGGGACTGCCAGTTTTTGTCTCTCATAGGGTCATTTAAAAATTGGACCTGACCACCTACCATTCCTCAACAGATACTTAGTAATCTGTCACAAGAAGATGATATATAAAAAAATCCAAAAATGAATCCATAGTTGATAGAGAACAAGGTGATATGAATTGATGCTTGGATTGAGTTATATTTTAAAATGCCATGATAGAAAGAAGGGTAGCATTTTTCCTAATAACTTATGATACTCCAATGTCTTGTTAACATATTTTATTTATTCACTAGACTATGAGTGGTAAGGAAGAGCAAAGAAATTTCAGTTTGGAATATGTAGAACAGTATACTCCAGAAATTAAAAAAAAAAACAGAATCCCAGTTAGACATAAATTATAATTATTTATTTCATTATTTATATATTATATGATATTTCCAAAAATTATTTGACATGTCTTATAATAATAATAAATAGCAAAGGCACACTTTAAGCTGTTAACATTTGATATCTCTAGGTAGGAGTTTTAGGGATAGGTAAAGCAAAGAGAAGTACTTTCGTTTTTACTTTAAATATTTCCACATTGCATGAATTTTACATCTAGCAGTTTTATTGTCTTTATAAATTTTTAAAGACAAATAGAAGGAAAAAAGGAAAAAATCTTACCCTTTAGTTTTCTTTTAGCTTCACCATACTTATTTGGCAAAATAGGTTGCTTGACACTTAAAGATATTATCACTTTATACAGTTGGACTCTGCGTTAAAAGGAACACTGACTCGCTGAGGTGCTTTCAGTAGTGTGGATTTATTATAATGTGACATATGGAAATAAGGAGGAAAGAATCTGTGCCCCATGGCCAGTCCTGCTGAGAACCCAGGAACAGCAGCAGCACAGCCAGGTCCTATGAGAAAAAGGGATGCAGGCAAATTTCAAAGAAACTAGGGCCTATAAAATTGTGTAGTATCTAGTATTGCTTAAATGTAATCCTTTAGCTGTAGGAGTTTATTACCACCTCTTCTGGTGCTACCTATAATGCCAGTCTGTTTCTTTCAGCTCTAATTCATCTGACCATTTTCTCACTTTGAGTTCCTGTGGTCTTAAATGCACATTTCCCCAGAGAAAAGAGTTAAATGGTCTGACTCAACACCATCTGATATAAGATCCCCTACTGAACAGAACTCTAGCACCAGACCCCCTTGCAAGAGTTGATATATAAGGGGCGTTCTGGATCCAGTGTCTCCCCTACCTGGTCCCTCGAGCTAAAGCCAAAAGGCAGGGTCACATGGAGCAGCCATGGCTACTTTCCTCAGAAGGACTCTGTGAGACTGTAGGTTTCCTTGGAAGGGCTGTTTATGGCAGGCAATCAATGTACAATTTTTTTTTTTTTTTTGAGACAGAGTCTCACTCTGTTGCCCAGGCTGTAGAGTGCCGTGGCATCAGCCTAGCTCACAGCAACCTCAAACTCCTGGGCTCAAGCAATCCTTCTGCCTCAACCTCCCAAGTAGCTGGGACTACAG
>CAUYRT010091368.1:0-36481 GCA_963574885.1 Lepilemur ruficaudatus | reverse complement strand
AGTACTTTTATGTGTTGTCTTATATAAACCTCCCAACAACCCTAGGAGAAAGGTGAAATAATTTGCTAATTCATACCCTAGTGATCATAATGGCTAAGATATTTGAGAACTTACTATGTGCCAGGTGCTGTTCTTAGTGCTATGCGTGTATTAACTCATTCATTCCCCACAACTCCCAAAAGGCAGGGCTCTCATTGTTCCCATTTTAGGGATAAGGAAACTGAAGCACAGAGTTGAAGTGACCTACCCAAGGTCACATAGCTGTAAGTGACAGAGCCAAAACACTCAAACTCTGGCAGTCTGGCTCCAAGCTCAATCTCTCCTTTGCTAAATGGCTGCTCAACGCTAGCTACATTTTCTTTGAGACTTTCATGGGCCAGGCATCGTCTCAAAGGATCTTCATGTGTGCATTAAATTATTTCTCCAAGAGGAGCTCATTGTTTTCCCCATTTTTCAGATGAGGCAAGTAAAGTAGAGGCTACTTGCTCACAATTTAGAGCTGGGATTCAAACCCCAGTCTTGCCTGGTTCCCAAGCTCATACTCTTTCACTTTATTGCACAGGAAAAGTTGATGTGGCTTCTAAAAGTGCATAGTGACTCCAAGGGAAAAGTGTATGCACACTGAGTATCCAATGAATCAGGTTGTGAAACAGAAGAAACACCTGCAAACACAGTGTGTCACATATTAGACCCAGACATGGGAGTGGAGAACCAGGTCGCAGCCTTTGTTCATCTCCTCACCCCTTCCCTGGCCCCAAGAGCGATCAAGGAAGGGCAGGTGAACCTGCCACCTTCAGCAAAGCAGCCCTGGAAGGCAGCCATTGGTGGTCTTGGTTGTAGCAAATCCGACTCTTTATTGGGCTTGCTCAGGCTGGAAGACACAGAGTCAGAATCTGTCCTCATGGTTTCCTACACTTCTTAGTTGTTTGTTTAGGCCAATGCTTTGAAAAGGCTAGAGTGACAGGCGAGCAGTGCAAGCACAAGAGAAAATATTCTTGCAAAATATTCTTCCTGTTATTCATTTCGAGTTTCCTCTTCCTCACCATTGAGCATTGTTTAAGGAATTATTTAGGTACTAAACTGCAGTTATTTCTATTTTCTTCAATTTCTGCCATTTCTATTAGATTACTTTTTGGCATGCATTTAAAACCTCGGCTTTTGACAGCAACCTTTCAAAAATTTGGAGATAGTGTCAGCCCAGCCTAGAGCACTGTACAAAAGATGTTTCCCCTGTAAAAAGGTGTTTCACTTTTCTGACCTGTGTACATGATTGTTACTTTTCCTTGTTTCTTTGGAAATGAGTCCCTTCATACAATAAACTATTGTCATTTCTTCTTCCTGAAGTCATCTCAGTCGGTGGCATTATTGAATTGCAATACTTCAGTCCTCAACCAGGGCTTGTCCCTGCTGCCACCAGGGATTACTCAGCACACAAACACACAACCTTACGAGGCAGCCCTGCAGTGAGAGCTCTGTGCTGCAAGAACTGAGCACTGCAGCAGAGACTGTAGTAACAGAAACTATTGTCCTTTGACTTATCCCCTCATGCTCTATCTACAACCCTTTGCCTTATTTCTAGGTTTTAGCACTGTGACTTCTAAATTATTTTCTCTGCTACTGAAATCTGAACAGACAGCAAGAACTAATATATCTAATTCTGTGAACATGACAGAAATAAGTTGTTAGCTTATTGGAAATAGGCTCAATTTAATTAATTTGTTTAAATTTTTGTTTTCCAGAAAATTGCTGTAGGATAAATTTGGTTTATTTGATCACAGGGTTAGTATTGTTCCTCTTAGTTGAAAAACATAAAGAAGAGCTGGAGTTTGTAAACATGGATCTGGTAGGTGTATGTTTTGGCCGGTGAGCTAACATAGTCTTTGAATGTAGCTACAAAAGTTGCTCTCAAATCCAGAATTATAATGGGAAGAAAGTCTGGGAAGGTAAATTGACTCACCTTTCTGGTTTAGTGCAGACATATTCTAAAGAGCAAATGAAATAAACCAACAAGTTTATGACCTTTGCAACTAACCAGTACTTGCTTTGCAAATTTTTTAAGTGTCCAGCAAAAGTTCTATTTGTAGTTTTCTCTTTGCTGGCTTAGATGCCATAAACTGAACACAGAAGGTAGCTAAATTCCCTAATGCGTCCTCTGCACTACGTTTTCCTTTTTATACACACACACACACACACACACACACACACACACACACACACCAAATTTCTCTGATGAATTTAACAATCAAAGAAAAAAACCCCACAATACAGGGAAAAGTCACGTGGCACACAGTGAAGGTTCAGTAAATTTTGTTGCATTGAAATAAAATACATTTGAATACATGAATTGTAAAGATCAATACTTGTCCCTTTATTTAAAAAATCATATATATAGTTTAAGGACATAATCAAGCCCATAAACAAAGATCCATGCACAAATATTTATTACAGAGCTGTAACAATGAAAAAATTGAAGCAATCTAAATATGCAATAATGAGAATTATAAAATAAATGGTATATCCATGAAGAAATATTATGCAAACATTTAGACTATATTTACAACAAATTTTGGAGACATGAGAAAATACTTATGACATATGTTAAATTTATAAAATAAAGGGTGTTCTAAATTGTATTTCAGTGTAAATTCAGCTCCATATGGAAACATTGTGCAGAAAAAGGAACCAGAAGGGAATATGCTAAAATATTAATAGTGTTTCTGGTAGTGAGACTATTTTTTGTTTGTTTCTTTTCCATATTTCAAAATTTGTCTCAAATAATAAAGATGTATTATTTTGATAATTAGAAAAAAGTTAAAAACTGGAAAACCATTTCCACAGGGAAAAATTGATTCATATAGCAGCTCAAAATCAATGCAACGTTTACGCATTTCTGATCTAAACTAAGCTCATCAGGCAGCTTTGGATATAATCCAATGAGAGTCACATAATCCATAATCCCTGCAGGTAATTTATTCCAAAGTATAACCAATCAAAAATTTTCAAGCTTACCTTCAGTTCTCCAGTTTCAATTTGAATCCACTGTGAATCAGTGACTTTGTAGGAATATTGTACACTTACGTTATATTCCAACATCTCCTTTTTACTAAACAGCATATTCCTTTAATCTTTTCCTTCTTGTGTTTTCTTATTTTATTGTCACTTTATTTTATTGTATTGCTTATTATCTCAAATTCTTAGGTTGCTAATTTTCCCGTTTGTTTCCTGACTCCGTTGGTGGGTCATTTCCTCACATGGTCTGTAGTTTTTGTGAGCACACAGTGGGTTTCACCATTTTTGGACCCATTTCTGTACTAATTTCTGGGCTTAGGATTCTCATACCGTGTGGGCAGTATAAATTCAGATCTTAGACTTGTGCATGGGGTTTTAATTTCTCAAAGGAGACTCCTTCCTACTTGAAAAGTGCCCAGGGCACAAGCTTCCTTTAAGCCACAGGTTTGGTGTGTCTAGTGCTCTTTTCACAAAGGGACCAGCCCTGCTGGGCTTCTGCTTTTAAGCAGAAGTCTTGGTTCCAGCTGCCTACCTCAGTAGGGAGCCTTCGGTCGTGGCCTTCGTCCTTGTATGGATGCTAAAATGCCAGTCCATGCCACTAGGACCTACGTCTGGGTACAGTGCCCCACAGACTTCTTTGACTGTTCTAATTTTGGGTTCTATCTTTTCTTCTGGTGCCTGGATACTTCCTTTTGACGGAAGAGTTCTGTGGAACTTTGGAGTAGGAAGAGTTACCTCAGCTGGATTTCAAGTCCTCAAGAAGTTTTCTGGACGAGAGAGTCTCAGGTTATAGTAGCACACATAGTGTGTTGCTATCCATTTTGAGGATAGCCACAAGAGATTAGTCATTAACAACAGTTAGAGCATCTAAATTTCCTAATTTTTTACCTTTTAAAATATATGCAAGGCCCTTCCTGTATGATAACGTGATCCTCAATCCCTTGAATTCTTTACTGGGTAGAAATTATTTAAGAATGTCATCTTTCATGTATGTTGAGGTGGGCAAAAAGCTAATGAGTCCTTCTGGTCTGTATTCATGACCTTCTTAGGTGCCATCTGAAGACAGACTCAACCCCAGACCATTATCACATTAATTCTTAAACAATAAATGCTGTGCTTCCTAATGACACGCAGAAAGTGAGATTTATTTTCTTCTGCATCTTTCACAAGATTCTTCTTATGATTAATTCCAAAGTATAGTTTCATCCAAACGAAACATTATTTGTGAAGTGTGTGTTGTAATTGCCCAGTTGTCATAACAGGAAAAGGAGTTGGGCTTCTTCCCTCATCACAAGACCTGACCTGAGCCTATAAAACAGCCCAATAAAGGAAAAATGACCTCTACCTTCATGGGCATCCCTAAGCTTGTGCTGCTTCTGCCAGTGGCCACTCTTGCTACTGAGATCTTTGGCATTTGTACCTACTTTGTCCTTATTGGTGCTGAAAAAATTTAAGGGGGGCTGGATATAAATAAACACAACATAGGGGCAATTGAATGGTAGGTTCCAATTTTTATCTGTATCACTCAAATGAGTTTTCTTCAATTTCATGACATCTCTAAGAGAGTAATGGTTAAGAATTATATATTTTTTTAAACATAAAATTTGTTTCTTGCTCTGTAGGACACCACCAAGATTTTTATAAACTCTTGTTGTCACCTCATTGACTTTAAGAAAGTCCTTTGAGGAAAGGAGACAGAGTTATTGGTCCATTCATTTCACTGCAGAAGCTGCCCAGTGCTGAAACCAGGCCCAGAGGACCTCACACACCGTAGAACCCACAGCCAGTCCATGCGGTGAACTTGGGCATCTAGGTTTAGCATGGATCCAAACTTCCTTTACTCAAGTTTTCCTTTTGCAGCCATGGTCTTGAGTCAGTGGTTCTCTGTAAACTTGATGGGTCTAACTTTTCATTCTGATTCCTTCATATCTCAGCTCCACCCCTACTGAAATTCTCACACATACCACGCTGCCTTACCACCATCAATCTTCTCCCGTTGTTTCAGAAACAAGGCAACACAGGCTTTCACATTTGCCAACTGTGCATTTATCACTCTGGCTTGTGTTGACCATTGGCCATAATCTTGTAAGTCATAACAGATGATCCATTGTGATTCATGCTGGAACAGGAGGTCTGACTGTGACAGATCTTTGGAAAGACAAACATTACTTCAAACCTCACTTGTGATGGGAAAATAATCTGACATGCAAAAGGCATCTGAATTTATTAGGCTGATGTAGCTATAATGTAACTACTAATATATGGGCTTTTTCTCACAATCTGATAACAGCTTTATTGCATGTTAGTCCTTGTCATTTATTGCTTCCTGAGACTATAAACACTGAAAAGAGCATGTTACGCCTTGACTGGCTGACTTGAGTTTGTAATTTATTTGACCAGAAATGTGCCCTCTAACCATGGCACTTCAGTTTATGGTCACAGTTGGCTTGACAGTGAATTAATAAATATAATTAGAGAGCACTTAGAAAACTGAGCTACTTCCCTATATTAGAGTTTCTAATTTGGTTATTTATTTTAGGCCAAAACTCTGCTTAAGTTTTGATTTTTGCCCTGTAACTTTACAAAAGTTAGATAAGTCAAAAGGGCTAACTAGGTCATTCATTAAAAGACCATGAAGTCTCTTCATATTGCTTCAGCCCTGAATAGAAGGATCTGTCCAGGGTCACACTTAGGTGTGTGAGAATCAGGAGGCAGCAGGCAACAAGTCTACGGTACAAAGATGAAATATCTACGTTGGCAACAGAAAATAGGCAGCAGGGAGAGAGGCCTGTGCACAGCGACAGCGGTGCAGCATCCATCCAAAGAGAACACAGGAGAAACATATCTTCAAGGTAATGGCTGAGGGTGGTTGGCTGGTAGGAGTGGTCCGGGATAGACTAAATAGGAGAGCAATCGAACTTGGCAGAAAAAAATAACCCCAAGTGGGATTACTGATTTACCACTTGGTAGTACTGACGCTATGAGTAGTACCTATAGTACCCAGCAGGTATAGTTGGATCTGGTTTTAAATTCCACCACTTTTTTTTTTTTTTTAATCAAAAGGATTGGTTGAGGCCAGCACAATGGCTGCTGTGAAAACAGGTGGGACATTTGGAGTTTGGTGTTTATAGGCTCTAATTCAGGAATCTCACTAAAAAATCCCGAGTAGACACAATGTGGAGAGATGAAAGGCATTAACAAAGACAGAAGCTAACAAAATAATGACGAGGAGATAACAAGAAAAAACACTGAACACCCCTCACTGGCATTTCTCTTAGCACTCGAAACTGTTTCTCACTATCCCAGGGCAATTCTCAAAAAAAATAATTTAGTTTCCATTTAGTGGCTGACAAAGAGCTATCAATTGCCCATACAGGCCATTTCTTTACATAAAAACCATTCTATTATAGGGAAAATATAAACCAGTGTAGACTTCTGCCTCTGCGTTTTCTTTCCATTCTCTTTCCTTCCCTTGTCTTCTCTTTCTGAACAATTCATTCCTATAGCCATTTGGCAGGGCAAAGTAAGGCATGTGTCTGGAGTGGTCAGGTGGAGTGTGGGGAGCTATCGTGGCCTCCTGTGGGGTACACAGTCTGAGCAGAGTAGAAGGGGTGCCCCTCTGAGGGGCAACCTGGTGCAAGGGTCAGAGCCCCAGTGAAGAGGGCATCCTCAGGGAGAGGTGGCTTGGTGTGGTGGGGCTGGGCGTCCTAGCCCAAGTAGGGTAAGGAGGATTACTAGATTCAGAAAAAAAAAATATGCTGCCTGCCCCAATGAAATTTGAATTTCAGATAAACAATGAATACTTTTTTAGTACACATACGTCCCAAATCTTACATGCAGCATGTGAAGTCTATCTGAAATTCAAGTTTGACTGGGCATTGTGTACATTGTCTTACAGCTCTATGAGGAGAGCATCCACCCAGAGGGTGACCAGGTGTGGAGTGTTGGAGCTCACAGAAGGTGAGGAAGCCAGGAGGTGGCCTGGTGTGGGAGGCAGAGCTGGAACAGAAGGGAGAAAAGCTCTGGCTTGGGAGGTGGGGTGGAGGAGGAGGTACAAGACTCCCAGGACTGCCCTGACAAATTACAGTGGAGAAGGCTGGCAGACACCACCTTGATCAAATGACCAAAGCTAACAGCATCAGTAACGGGACAAATTTAAGTCATGCACCACCTGGTAGGATGCCATGAGAAGAACTCAGCATGAGTTCTGTGTTTTTCTTGCCAAAGATTCATAACAAACTTAAATATGATCATGACGAAACATCAATTAAACCCCAAACAAGGGTCATTCTACAAAATAAAGGTCCTGTAGTCTTCAAATGTGTCAAAGCTGTGAGGTCAAGACAAGGCTGAACAACTGTTCGCGTATGTGGGAGACTAAGGGGATTGACAACTAAATGCAACACCTGATTCTGAACTGGATTCTTTTGCTATAAAAGAATTACTGGGAGACTTGATTGGCCAGACTTCAATGGGGACTGAGTATTACCAGTTAGTACTAATGTATCAGTGTTAATTTCTGGATTTTGCTTGTCACACTATGGTTACGTGGGAGAGTATTCTTCTTTGTAGGAAAACACACACAGAAATATTTGGGGGTAATGTGGCATTAGCCAACAACCTACTCTCAAACGGTTAAGGAAAGTAAAATTCTTTGAACTGTACCGTCAGCTTTTTGGTAATTGTTTCCAAATTTAAATCTGTGATTATTTCAAAATTTTAAAAATAAAAAAGTACAGTCAGAAAGCATATGATTTATGTCCTTTGCAGCATTATTTACAACATCAGAAAACTAAAAACAACAAAAATGTGTAACAATTTGTATGATTAAATATCTTCCCCTGATGCAAGGTTCACTATTTAATAACATGAATAAACCTTACCAAAAAAAGAAAAAGGCAAAAAGGCAAGATACTACTAAATTGCATGAAAATGATCTCAACAATGCTTAAAAATATAGAAAAAAGATTAGAAAGGAATATATGAAAATATTGAGATTATATCTACATGGAAGGACTATGTTTGGTTTTTTTAGGAGCATGTATTACACACAGAAAGAATATTAAGTTTCGCTAGGACTAGATAATAGAATTTAATCGTAAGATAAATGCAAGCAAGGAAAGAGAGTAGATGATAGCATGAAATAAACAGAACTTAAGAATACAGTGAAATTGCATCATCTATGTCTTTAATTTCTGACACGTCAGCTATGCACACTCAAATTGTATTTTTTATACAATGTAGGCCTGAGATGCAAGCCAAGGACTTCATGTGCTGCCTGTCAACAGCAACAGTGATGGACTCCAACGCCGGAGGAAAACTGCCTGTGCTGGATTTATTAACAGATGGCAAAGAATGTATTAACCCTGACAACTACTCCACCCTGGACAACTCAAGGGATTTTTCCAGGGTAATTTTCATAGATCAGATGCAATTTTCATTTGACATACCAAGTAGAATATAATTTTTGGTTAAAAAGTGATTTTTGCTTTGGTTTTGGAATACATTTTAACATTTACTTTAATTCCTTCCAGGGATCTTAACTAATAGTCTCATTTTTTAAATTGAGATATAATTCACATAGCATAGAATTCACTCTTTAAAAGTATGAATTTGGTTTTATCAGTTTTTAACATGGCATAAGATAGTCACAGAAAAAAATAATTTTCATTTTCAATAATTCCATAGATTTGTGTAAAAGTAAATTCAGACTTTAACATTTGTAAAGGAAGGTGATTAGATTAAATGCAGGGGGAAAGGTCCGATTGGCCCCTTCATTAACCAGGGCAGGAGGTCCCACACTCCCCTTTTTTCGTTTTCCGTCTGGCATTTATTCCGCCTCACTTCTCTTTTGCCCCACCTCCGCACCGATGAATGCCCTGGTCCTAATCGGGATCCACCTTCTCAGGGTAAGGAGGAAAGTGAAATCACTGATAGGGCTGGAGTGTCATCCTTGTCTTTGGTATTGTTTTCTGAGCAGTCACTGTGTCCTCAGGCATTGTCATGGAGCTGTGGGGATTCCCGCCCCACTAGGCGACCATTCCTGGGAAACAAGTCCCTGTCCTGTTCACACATTGTCATTGTCTCCCTGTTAGGAGTGCAGTCTGGTGGTCAGGTAGAACTGGTTGCAACTTCGCTTTGCAGCTTCCTAAAGGAAGGTCCTGGGCAATTTCACAATCTAAGATTCAGTTTCCTCCTTGGTAAACTGGTTGTAAGAGCAGTTCCGGCTTTACAAGGATGTTGGGAACATTTTGGAAAGGCCTCATGTGAGGTGCTTTACATTAATCCTTTCATGTTGCTTCTCTTCCATGCTAGTTTTCTTACGGCTATTGTAGCAAATTACCACAAATTTAGTGGCTTAAAACAATCCAGCTTTGTCATCTTGCAGTTCTGAAGTTTAGAAGTCTGACGTAGGTCTCACTGGGCGTGGGGCTACAGTCAAGGTATCTGCAGGTCCACGTTCCTTCTGGGGGCGCTGATGGAGAACCCATTTCTGTGCCTTTTGCAGCTTCCAGAGGCTGCCTGCCTTTGTTGGCCATCCATGGACACTAAGACATGAACACAGATAGCCTCACAAGAACTATGTCAGGCATCCCCTCTGACTCACCACTGGCGATAGATTGGGCCTTAGGCCAAGAAAAATTAAACCCAAGATTTAAAAAAAAAAAAAAAAAAGTCCTTTCAACTTACTGGGCAACCAACCAAAACTACAGACTTTTCAGGTTTTAGATAACATTACAAAGACTCTTTAATATTATAAACTTGCTCTTGTGGCAATATAAAACCTTTTCTATGTTTAAAAAGTGCTGTTTCTATGCCTGTATTTTACAGTTGGCTATAGATGTGGGTTTTTGCTTGTGTTCAATTGTGGAGAATAAATACGCAACTTTCTCCCCCTCCCTTTGGGGAAAAAAATCAGGAAGGAACCAAAATACAAGGCTTTTCCTCCCATTTTGCATTCAAACTTGTCTTACAGGAAATGAATAAATAGTGATTCGCGAATGTAACATTGTACTTCTGTGCGCTGTAGCACAAAAAGAGCTTTACAGGAATTTCATGTGTTCCGGAAGTTGAGGTTTTTAAAGACAAATGGGGAACGTGGATTTTCATTTCCTGCAGAATAAATGCCAGACCCCTTAGCCCAGCATTCAAGATCTGCAGAATCTCATGCCAGCTCATTTCCACCTTTGTCTGTATCCATGCTTGCTCCATGTATCCAGTGAGTTCCGTGAACCACTGGATATTTCTATTTCCATACCTTTTTTTTGTTGCCCCCTTGGAATGCTCTTCTATCTTTTCTCTCCCCTCCCCATCCTACTGTTAAAATCCCCATCTTTGGCCGGCCCGGTGGCTCACGCCTGTAATGCTAGCACTCTGGCAGGCCAAGGCAGGTGGATCCTTTGAGCTCAGGAGTTCGAGACCAGCCTGAGCAAGAGCGAGACCCGTCTCTACTAAAAATAGAAAGAAAATAGCTGGCCAACTAAAAATATATAGAAAAAATTAGCCGGGCATGGTGGCGCATGCCTGTAGCTTGTAGTCCCAGCTACTTGGGAGGCTGAGGCAGGAGGATCGCTTGAGCCCAGGAGTTTGAGGTTACTGTGAGCTAGGCTGATGCCACGGCACTCTAGCCTAGGCAACAGAGTGAGACTCTGTCTCAAAAAAAAAAAAAAAAAAAAATCACCATTTTTTAAGACACATCTTTGAAGAAAAGGCAGACAGCATCCCATTCACCACTCTCTCAGTTAGAATTTCCCCTTCTTTCCTGAGTTTTCATACTTTCCTATAGTTAACAGTTATTGCTTTTATAATCAGAAATAAAAGCTAAAAATTATTTAATAATTTGTCAAATAAAACACAAATAAAACTTTTTGAGAAGGGCAAGAAATTCTTTCAGAACCGAAGAGGTACATTCATACTTTTAAATGCTTATGCTAATTTAAAAAAGATATACATTCCAGCCAACCTAGGAAATATTAGAAAGACATAAACTTGTCCTGTAAATCACAATTATTTTTTAAAAATACAGAAAAGGGGGGAAAAGCATTAAAAACTTAGAATTATCTTAATCGAAAAAATGAATGTGACTGTAAGAAAAAAAATCACAACATTGTAACGGGAGATTTCTTTTTATTTAAGATACAGTATTACTCTGTTGTCCCTCATAGGGTACAGTGGCATCATCAGAGCTCACTGCAACCTCAAAGTCCTGGGTTCACACAGTCCTCCTGCCTTGGCCTCTCAGAGTGCTAGGATTACAGGCCTGTGCCACAGTGCTCTGCCTAAGGGGAAATTTTTAAAATGACAAATCTTCAAATTAATATATGGGTTTAATTCAAATACTAATAAAAATTCCAATGTAATTTTTTAAATTAAAAACATGAAATTAAGGTTATTCAGAAAAACTAGATAAGAATTAAAATATATTTTGAGAAAACGAAGAATAATGAAGTGGAACTAGGTTCTACCTGATATTAAAACATATAAAAGCTACAATAATTAAAGCAGACTGTTACTAGAAGATGATTACAGAGGTAAATTAATAAAACAGAGAAGATAGCTCAGAAATAAATCCTAATATATATAATACTTTAGTAAACGATAATGCAAAAAGAAAGAATTTTCAGTAAGTGTTGTTGAGAAAATTTTAGCTCTTTAAAAAGAAGCTCCTCACTTTATAATAAAATGTGTTCTACTCAGAATTTTAAAACTAAAGATAAAATAGTAAAATCTTCAAAGTAAAAAAAATGAATATTTATTAAACATCTGGAGGAGAAAGTTCTTTAAGGTTAGAAGTATGAAGAGGAATCAAAAAAGGAATGAAGTGGTATTTGACCACATGAGTGCCAAACTACTGCTAAACAACTGAGGTCCGGTCAAACGTGCAGCAGCTTCATGGGCTGATAAAAGTCTCCCCCTCCCCCAGCTCCAGCTCCACACTCATTCCAAGCAGAGCAATAAATAAGATATAAAAACGGAAAACCAGGCCTGGTGTGGTGGCTCATGCCTGTAATCCCTGCACTTTGGGAGGCTGAGGGGAGGTTCGCTTGAGGTCAGGAGTTCAAGGTTGCAGTGAGTTGTGATCCTGCCACTGTACTCTAGCCTAAGCGACAAAGGGGGACCCTGTCTCTAAAAAACAAAAAAGAAAAAGGAAAATATTTTAAGTGGAAAATCAAAATGGTGTACTTGGCTTCAAAAGGCGAAATGTAAATACCTGTATGGCACAGAAAGAAACAAAAAAATACACAGTGAAGAGAGCCAAATTGGCAGGTGCATACCTACTGGCCTTCTGTTCCCATGTCCAGGGCTTCGGCTCCCACAGGTTAGTGAAGACAGACAGTATGTAGCATCATAGGGAGCTCTGAGGACAGGGGCTGGGGGTGGGGCTCCCTCTCGTGATGGAGACAAAAAATAAGTCGGGCAACCCATTACTTAGAGCTAGGGATTCATAGGAAGCTGCAGATTTGGGGAAGGAGGAGTTCAAAGACACAACCTTCTGTAGTGATGGAATCTATGATATCTGCAATATCAAAGTAAGGCAGAAATATCAAAATACTGCTGTGTTTCTGCTTCTAAACTGGAGCCCCTGGCTGCTGTGTGGACAAGCACACAGCAAACACAAAGCAATATCATCAGATAGGAGGGAGTGAGCATGGAGGGTGGAGGGAGGAGGAAATAAATAAAAGACTAAAACTCTTTCCACTCAAAATGAGCCTCCTGCAAAGTAAAATTCCAAAACCATATTAAAATACTTTACATAAGAAAGACTATGAATTCCACCTCCTTGAGTTGGAACATAAATTCATGCTAGATACAATTAATTTTTTGGAACTGTTTGATAAGGAATTGAAAATAAATGGGCTTATGATACTCGCAGAGATAAGCAAAAACATCCCTTCCATTAGAAAAGAACAAGAAAGTATGAAGCAAAAAAAAAATTAACTATGCATTAACAAACAGGTGGATCTGAAAGAGAAACAAATGGAAATTTTAAAATAGACATTAAAAAATCAATTGAAAGAATGAACTTTAGGTTGGATGTCTTTGAAGAGAAGATTATTGAATGGGAATGGAGGAATTCATGTAATTCGTTGGCCAAAGACAAGAAAAACATGAGAGAACAATTAAGACGTGTGGAGGTTAGATTGTGAGGATTCCAAAAGAAGAAAATGAAGGGAAAGTTGAATCCTCATATCAAAAGAGTATTTTATATACCAAAAAAATTAAAAAGTCAAATCATTACAGGGTGGCTTTAAAATGTCAAGAACAAGAAGAAAATTTTAAGGGCTATTGTAGATAAAAGACAGATGAGGTGCACAGGAATGACAGTCTAGAGCTGATGTTCACACCCTCCTATCTGACAAGATCCACATAGCAGCCAGGGGCCCCAGTTCAGAAGCAGGAACACAGCAGTATTTTGGTATTCCTGCCTTACTTTGATATTGTAGATTCCATCACATCAGGCTGTCTTTTAATTCCTCTTTCCCAAGCAACAGTCTTCCCCTTAAAAATATTAGATGCCTCAAAGAAGCCAGTGAAGTAGTATCTTCAAGGTGCTGAGGGAAATTAGACACCTACACTGCTAGACTATTGCAAGGTGGGTGCAAAATGAGACCATTTTTTCAGATGGCAAAGCATCAGATCAAGAGTTTATCCATCTGCAGGCTGGGGCTGCCACTCACCCAGCATGGCAATGGTGTGAGCAAAGAAGCTGTTTATGCTAAGTTAGTATCCACTCTGAAGAATGTGAAATTAAACATCCAGAGAACACTGATAAGATAGGGTAAGTGGGGTCAGAGAACATTAATATGATGGTGTAAGCTTGTACAATGAATTGTTCAAGCATACTTTAATATGTCATGTTGTGTTTAGGAGAAGATAAAAACACTAAAAAGCTTTCAATTCGGTTAGAAAAAATATTTAAGTATACATGTAAAAAATTTTAAAGTCTACTGTAAAAGAATCATAACATCCTGTATAGCTTCCTGATCAACAGGAAAAAGAAAGAGAGAGAATATGGGAAGGTTATCAAGCCAACTGTTTAGTCCGGCTAAACTAGATAGGCTGCATAAACAGCTTCTTTACTATGTTTAAAATACCCATGCTCATTGGAACCCTTGCGCTCTGTTGGTGGGAATGTAAAATGGTGCAGCTCCTACAGATAACAGAATGAGAGTTCAAAAAATTAAAAATAGAACGACCATATAATCCAGCAACCCCACTTCTGGCTACATATCCAAAAGAATTGAAAGCAGAATTTCAAACAGATACCGTATTTTCATACTGTCAGGAAGGCCATTATTAAAAAGCCAAAAAACAACAGATGCTTATACACTGTTGGTGGGACTGCAGGTTAATGCAGCCTCTACAGAAAACAATATGGGCCTGGCGCAGTGGCTCACGCCTACAATCCTAGCACTCTGGGAGGCCGAGGTGGGCGGATCGTTTGAACTCAGGAGTTCAAGACCAGCCTGAGCAAGAGTGAGACCCTGTCTCTACTAAAAATAGAAAGAAATTGGCTGGATAACTAAAAATATACATAAAAAATTAGCCGGGCATGGGGGTGCATGCCTGTAGTCCCAGCTACTTGGGAGGAGGATTGCTTGAGCCCAGGAGTTTGAGGTTGCTGTGAGCTAAGCTGACACCACGGCACTGTAGCCCGGATAACAGAGTGAGACTCTCTCTCAAAAAAAAAAAAAAGAAGAAAAAGAAAACAAAAACTGTATGGAGATTCCTCAAAGAAATAAATTGTAGACTTACCATTCGATCCAGCAATCCCAGTGCTGGATATCTACCCAAAGAAAAAGAAGTCATTTTATCAAAAAGACACCTGTACTTGAATGTTTATCACAACACAATTCACAATTCCAAAGATGTGGAATCAACCTAAGTGCCTATCAGTTCATGAGTGAATAAAGAAAATGTGGTGTATATATACCCTGGAGTACTACTCAGCCACAAAAGAATGAAATAATGTCTTTTGCAGCAACTTGGATGAAACTAGAGACCATTATCCTCAGTGCAGTATCTGAGGAATGATAAAACAAACACCACATGTTCTCTCTAATAATTGGGAGCTGAACAATGGGCACAAAGAGTGTAAAGGACATTGGAAATCAAGAAGGGGGTAGGGTGGGAGACGATGAGAAGTAAAAACCTACCTATCAGGTACAATCAACACTATTGTGGTGATGGGCACACTAAAAGCCCCGACTTAATCCTTACACAAGATATCCACGTAATAAAAACATTTGTACCCCCTTAATATCTTGAAATTAAAAAAATTTTTGTAGTGAGACCCCATCAAAAATATTTTATAGTGACGGGGTCTTGCTACATTGCTCAGGCTGGTCTTGAACTCCTGGCCTCAAGCGATTCTCCCACCTGAGCCTCCCAAAGTGCTGGAATTACAGGCATGAACCACTGCACCCGGCCAGACTTTGCCTTTTGATAGGAAGAGTGACAAAGAACTAGTAGCCAGCCTTTTCTTGCCAAATGACGGCAGACCAAATGAATGATCTCCGTTATCCCAGTGGATAGACTACCATTGGGATGAGTCACTGGTAATTTCTGTTCTTGTTGTACCTGAGTCCCATCTCCACAAGAGGGTCATTATTTAGGCCAGGGGAGGGCAGGACAACTTGATGACAGTCCTACCACGGACGTGCAATAGGGGAGTGGTAGTTCTCCAAAAGAAAGTCAAAGTATTCTCACCACAGAAAGGGTACGAGGAGCTGCGGAGGGAAAAACAATGTCCACACCAGACATTTGTTGTTTGTTTTAAATCCATTTTTGTCCAAAGTGAGAATCCTCACACTAACCCACACCCCTCCCCTCATCTTCTTCGCACCCAGAACTTATTCTCTGTGTCCTTCATTTTATTCAAATAACAAATATTTCCCTGCAGCACTGCTAGGCAGGCCTAGGCTATGCTCTGTATAGGGGATCAAAGACGAATTAAACCAGGAGTTTGCCCTGGAGTCGTTCACTTCTAGTAGGGAGAAAAAGACAAAGAAGTAACTAACATCAGAGAGAAAAGGGAAGGTGCCTTAAGGGGGCACAGATAAGTCCTTGGAAATCTAGAAGAGAGAGATTACTTCCAGCTGCACCCTTAATCACATACTGCCTTGCATCTGTTGTATTGTTGTCTTGTCTGCTTATTAACTCCTATATTGTTGAACAACAGCAAACCAGTCCCACTGAATGGTTCACCATGCTGCTCCTTCCTCTGCACCCAGATCACCAGCTCCTCCATGGCAGGAGAACTCTGACAGGCACATTGCAGGGGCTAACATCCATAGACTTAACAATACCTGCCTCAATGGAAGAGAACATCAATAAAATGTTATCGGAATAAAGCCTGTAACAATACAGTGCTTTATTAGCTTACTAATATTTCTTCAATGCATTAAACAAAATAGAAAATTCAAAGTGATAAATACCAGATTGCTGTTCTCTATAGTCATCTTCCTTCCCATCCTACCTACCCGTCCCGCTGCCCCAATCCTGTAGGCAGAAATGTCTTCCTATTGGAGTTTCCTGCTTCCAATTACTAACATCTCAGTTGGATTTGTTCTCTCACCTTGGCTATGTAGAAATGTCAAATAAAGGTAATTAATTTTAACGGTAAAATACACCTTAGACCCTTTGTATATAGTAATGTCAAATTTCTTCTGGAAGCTCTTTTGTGTGTGCACCATCAGAGTATCGCCTTTTGGCATTGCTTCCAAGTCTTTCTGAAAAACATACTATGTTTTCTCTTTTTGTTTCTTATTTTTAAATGACAGATGGTTAGGAAATATCGTCTTCCCTCTTATAATTATTTTCCCCAGTTTTTCTCCATTAAACAGCAATTACTCTCATGCATAATCGTTCTAAGTAGTTATTTTCCAGTTCCTGAAGAGCATAATCACAGTGAATGCATTCATCTTATGTACTTCATGGTTTTTCTCAGCGTGAAACTTCTACCGAATATAATATAAGTTACCCCAGTAACTAACGTAGACACTTAAACATGCTTGGTAGTTAACTTTTTTTGAAGCAGACCGAATTTTCAGATGAAACATTCATCTGTTTTTACAAAGGATCTTTTTCCTGGACTCTATCCAAAAATACCTTCAAAGAGAAATCAGAAATGTGACTACCATATTTCAAATATTTTCCAAGGGAGAGGTAGAGTGAGAAAATCTTTTTCCTATGGCTTAAATTATCTCACATTTATACCATGCTAAGCAGTTTACAAAACATGCAAATTATCTGCTTTGTGGAAAAGTAAAACCCCTTCTGAATTTATTTCTTCAAGCTAGCAATATCAAAAACAATTTAATTTACATTATATGAAAAAACTTTAGATAGATTTAACAATTAAGCATATAAATCACGTCATAGTGAAGCAGCAGAAAACAGAAACAAGCAGTTATGATAACTTATCTAAGCATGGAAGCAGTAAATGAAGCATCAAAGGACAAAAACGAGGTTTGATAATTTTTAAATTGTAATACTAATATTAAAGGTGATGTCAGACAAGCAACATTATTTTAACAGAAGTCATTCATAGCCAATTTAGAAGAAATTACTTTTGGCATTTGGTATTTACTGATGTCCGCATTTCAAAAATAATCCCAAAAGCCAATGACAAAGGGAATTTTTTGTTTTTGTTGTTGAGTCAAAGTTTGAATTGTGCAGAAAGCATAGTATTCCTGACAGAGTATCTCTCTAGAAAGTGCTCCATCTGACCCTGTCTTAGTCTGTTTGTGCTGCTATAACAAAACACAGATTGGGCAATTTATAAAAAACAGAAATGTCTTTCTCACAGTTCTAAAGACCAGGAACTCCAAGATCAAGGCACCAGCAGGTTCACTGTCTGGTGAGGACCCAGTCTCTGCCTTCTTGAAGGCTGTGTCCTCACCTGGCAGAGAATGGGAGGGCAAAGGAATGAACTCAATCCGCCAAGTCCTTTTGTAAGGACACCTAATAGCATTCATCAGGGTTCCACCCTCATAACTTAATCACTTCCAGAAGGCCCCCACCTCTTAATACTGTTACACTCATGGTTACGTTTCAAAATATGAATTTTGGAGGCGACACAAACATTCTAACCATAGCAGACAACAGCACCTGAATTGCAGTGTGGCTTTGTCCTTCTTAGCCATTTATTGTGACACATTCACTCTCCAGAAGTCACACTTTAAATGTATTTGTACAAAGGAAAACACTTACTACCATGGTTTTTCTCAAATATGGAGATTCAAAAAGGTCTTATCTAGAATGCATTTCTGCAGAATGATATCATTGCCATAGAATGGCAATAGAATTGAGATAAAAGAAAGATTTACAGGAATTATATTTCTGGAGGTAGTCCCCAAATCAGGACCCTCTCTGATTGGGTTAGGAGCATTGCAACTTTGAATATGAATGATAATATTCAAGGGAATCAATGCTACTGTAAACAAACAAAAACAAAAACAAAAAAAGGAAAAAGAAGAAAAAGAGGTAGGGGACCCTTTCCTAGAGTCACATGGAGCAACAATTTCAAGCCAGTGAATGTGCATTCCTGACATGAATCCTTTATCAAATTATCTCCCCATGCAATATCAGCAACAAGCCAAGCCCAGCAATGCCCAGAGTTACCGGGCCAGGCAATGTCCACGGTTGCACACCTGGGGAATGACATAGCTGTTCCCAGCCACTCTTGGGTTCCTGCCTGCTGTCACATCTCCTTTCTGCTTCTCTCTGAGCCTGCCCCACCCTCATCATCCCACTCTGGACTGTCCCAGGCAATCCAGCTGGTCTCCCCAGGCTCCAATCTCTTCCACCGCCAACCCATGAAACACTTTTTCCTCAAAGGTGGCAGCCTAAAATACAGATGTGGCCATGTCCCTTCAAGCGTCAAGACACTGCTCCCCATTCGTAAGCGTGGTGCCCACCCCTCATGATTTGGTCTTAAGCCTCATTTCCCACCTGTCCCTCCCTCGTACCCTCCTCTCTCTGGCAGACACGAGGTTCCCTCCTGGGGGAGCGCTGCTGTTTACATATCCACATGGGAGTCCCGATGGGACGTTCCCTTCCCCACCCTGCACACGGCTTGCCTGCTAGGGCAAAATCTGCCTCTGTCAGAAAGTCAAATTCCCTCTGGGAAGGCTTCTCAGCCTCCCCGACTCCCGACCCCAGCAGGAGAGTTCTCCAGTCTCTGCACCTTCCGTTCCGTGTGTGCAGGGCTGACCACGTGGGGCCCGAGGAGCTCCTTAAGGACAGAGTCAGTATCTTATTTAATTTTCAGACTCCAAAACCTAGCATGGGGACTGCCCCGTAATCTGTATGGTTAAATGTTTTCTGAGGGAAGGGGGTGTGAACAAAGTTTGACGGGTGGGTGACGAGCCGCGCGAAGGAGGGCGTCTTCCCGCCCGCGCCCCGCCTCCCTGTGCTGCTCCATCCTCCTTGCCCAGGGGCGGAGGACTGCCCTGCCCACACCACCCCCGCACAGCGGGCCTCCACGTCCCAAAGCTAAGTACCACCTAGTTCCCACAAACGTGATCCTTCTACCTCCAGCTGCGGAGCCCAAAGGGGGAGCCTAGATCCAGGGACGGCAAACTGACGGTCTGGGGCAGTCTGGCAAATCAAGCCTTGCATTTTGAGGAGAAACTGTCATTTATGAAGCATCTGCTCTGTGCCAGGCGACAGCAAGGCATTCAGATTTGTTATCACACTTCAGTCTCTTTTCCGTCCTTTGAGAGAGACATTATTATCCCCACTTCTCAAATGAGCAAAGTGAGACCCAGCCAGGATGGTGGCTAAGTTTCTTTAATGCCAAGGCCACACCTTGGTTATTATTACTCCTCAAGGCTGGAGTCTTTTTAGATTCACAGTAGACATGGTCCATTGTTTTAGCAATTACTTATTAGGTGTTTGCTGTATGATTCATAGACTTACAGGCTCCTGGAGCTGAGAGATGTCATAGAGAATATCTAGTCTAATCCTCTTATTTAATAAATGAGGAAGCTCACAACTTCACAGGATTTATAAACTGTACAGTGAATAGAATGTATGATATAATCATGCTCTGTGGAGATTTTTTTTCTATTTAATTTTTTTTTTTTTTTTTTTTTTTTGAGACAGAGTCTCACTCTGTTGCCTGGGCTAGAGTGCGGTAGCGTCAGCCTGGCTCACAGCAACCTCAGACTCCTGGGCTCAAGCAATCCTTCTGCCTCAGCCTCCCGAGTAGCTGGGACTACAGGCATGAGCCACCATGCCCGGCTAATTTTTTTCTATATATTTTTAGTTGGCCAATTAATTTCTTTCTATTTTCTTTTAGTAGAGACGGGGTCTTGCTCTTGCTCAGGCTGGTTTCGAACTCCTGACCTTGAGCGATCCACCCATCTCGGCCTCCCAGAGTGCTAGGATTACAGGCGTGAGCCACCGCGCCCGGCCTATTTGATTTTTTTAATAGTGTTTTTTTCTAAGTATGAAAGAAGTATAAGCTCAGTGCTGAAAAAATAAAATCAGTAATTAAAAATAATACATAATTCATATTCTGATAATGCTAACACTTACTGATAAACATGGTTTTACACTTGGCTAATTTGCTCATTTTAGGCCTCAGCACACAGCTGTATTTCTTTCACGAATTGTTATATATTTATACATGAACATACATAATTAGTTGATATTATTATATTCTTTATAAAATGTGACATTCTTTTCACTGAATATAATATTTTGCTTTATTAAAATTCTCTATAAATATTCTTAAGTGATTAAAATGATTTTTTACCATAATCAGGGGGTAATACTTTCTCACCAGGGACAAAAATATTAAAAATATAATAAATACTAAAATAAAAACTACCTATTCCATCGCCAAGAAATCACTGTTACAATTAACACTTTGATTTGGGGGAAACATACATTTTTGCTCTGTGTATATGTATATAATTGAGACAAACGGAATAGATGCTTTAAACTCCTGATACATTTTGCCAAATTGTTTTTGAGAAAGTTTGTTCTCATTTAAATTTACAACATTAATGAATGAGAATGTTTATCTCACAATATCCTCATCAACTTAATATTTTTTAAATTTTTGCTCATTTTATAATGAGAAATGGTTGTGAATGCAAATTTATAAAAAATAAATATTTGTTGTGAAAGTTATTGCTTCCTTATAATTGTCTTATTTTATGGAGAAAATAAGATTAAGTATATAATAGTAAGAGCTCCAGATAACTAAGTTCTAGTTTATATCATGTCTATTTATACCCTTTTAAACCAAGACAAAAATGGCTCAAATACAGTTTTGCAAACTGCTTATATTAAATGGAATCAAAAGAATAAGAAAGTACCAGGTAAGGCAGGTCATAGAACCTCAATTAAGACTTCTATAGGCTGGGCGCCGTGGCTCATGCCTGTAATCCTAGCACTCCGGGAGGCCGAGGCGGGTGGATAGCTCAAGGTCAGGAGTTCAAGACCAACCTGAGCAAGAGCGAGACCCCGTCTCTACTATAAATAGAAAGAAATTAATTGGCCAACTAAAAATATATAGAAAAAAATTAGCTGGACATGGTGGTACATGCCTGTAGTCCCAGCTACTTGGGAGGCTGAGGCAGAAGGATTGCTTGAGCCCAGGAGTTTGAGGTTGCTGTGAGCTAGGCTGATGCCACGGCACTCTACAGCCTGGGCAACAGAGTAAGACTCTGTCTCAAAAAAAAAAAAAAAAAAAAAAGTAACTTCTTTCTGAGAATAAGCATGTATTAAGAGAAACTCCTGTCAAAGTGATCACAAAGCGCGGTTTCCAAAAAGATGGTAGAGAGCTACACAACAAAGAATCCTACACTGGGACTTCAAGTGTCAGCTCCTAAGACCATACATGCAGGAAAACTGCTAAATTTCAGAAACTACCAAGTATCTATCAATGAATATCAGGGCTAAATGCCACAGGGGAAAATAAGATAAAAGGAAAAGCCAACACACAATGCCTGGAAAAGACACTTAAGGGTATATAGATCTGCCACTGTCCTTGTCCTGCATTACAACTCAAAGCTTCACCTTGGATGACAACCAAGCCCCACTTAATACTTCTAAGAGATAGGTCCTTCAGTACCTTTCACAAGGTCCTCTCCACTTTCAGGCAGCACTTAACTGCTAAAATTTATTTCTTCTTATTGAATCAAAGTATATGTCCCACTGGACTGCCCTTTGTAGTCTCATGTCAATTCAAATCCTCTTCCCAATTAGTATTCTTTTTCATAAACGTGTAGAAAGTACACATCTCTTAGAATGGCCCAGCTAAGGCTATCTTTAAAAGATTAAGCTTTGCAATTACTGACCAATAAGCATAAATTTGCCATTATACAAGTCAACAATACAATAGTTCTTTCCTACAAAAAAAAAAAAAAACTTGCAATCTACTGAGACAGTGTATCTCAAACTTGAATATGCATTAGAATTATGTGGAGGCTGTTAAAGCACAGAATGCTGGGCCCTGCCACCATGGTTTCTGGATTCAGTAGAATGCAGTGGAGCCTACATTCTAAACCTGTATTTCTAACAAGTTCCTGAGTGATATTACTGCCATTTAGTGGCTAGAGACCAAAGATGCTACTAAACATTCTACAGTACAGAGAACCATTTCTCAGAGCAAAGAATTATCTGACCCAAAATATGAATAGCGTCAAGGTTGAGAAATCTCAATATAAGACCATGAAACCAAGAAGTCTAAGAATGAGGTAATGAATAAAGGATAAAGTAATCAGGAAAAGTCTTCATGGAGAAGTATACTTTGAGATGAGCCCTGAAGACTCAGAATACAGGTAAGTAAGAAAAGTAAAGGGAAGCCATTCCTGATAAGGAAGTGAATAAAGGCAAGGAGGAAGCTGAAGTACTGTGTGTTTGTGATGCTTCAAGGAGATCAGTGTGGCTGGTGGGAAGGACATGAAATTTGAAGCATAAAAGACCAGGGAAGGCTGGGTGCCTGTGGCTCACGCCTGTAATCCTAGCACTCTGGGAGGCCCAGGCGGGCGGATTGTTTGAGTTCAGGAGTTTGAGACCAGCCTGAGCAAGAGCGAGACCCCGCCTCTACCAAAAATAGAAAGAAAGTAATTGGCCAACTAAAATATATAGAAAAAATTAGCCGGGCATGGTGGTGCATGCCTGTAGTCCCAGCTACTCGGGAGGCTGAAGCAGAAGGATCGCTTGAGCCCAGGAGTTTGAGGTTGCTGTGAGCTAGGCTGATGCCACGGCACTCTACAGCCCGGGCAACAGAGTGAGACTCTGTCTCAAAAAAAAAAAAAAAAATTCTTACATCTTAATAATAAAAAGACAAATAACCCAATTTCAAAAATGGGCAAGGGACCTGAATAAACATTTGTCCAAAGATGACATTAAAAATTATCAAAAAGCACATAAACGCTGCCGAACATCATTAGTCATTAGATATATGCAAATCAAAATAAGATACTTTACACATATTACGATGGCTATAATTAAAAACACAGACAGTAACAAGTATTAGGAAGAATGTGGAGTAAATGGAACCCTTATACATTGGACATGTACAATGTAAAATGGTACAGTGACATTGGAAAACAGTTTGGCTATTCCTCTATTAAGCATGGAGGTATTGTATGACTGAGGAATTCTACTTCTAGATGTGTATCCTAGAGAAACATCCACATTAAAACTTGTACATGAATGTTCACAGCAGAGGTATTCATAATAGCCAAAAAGTGGAAAAAACCCAAATGTCCCTCAACAGATGGATGGATATACAAAGTAAGGTATATCCACACTGTTAGGCAATACAAAGGCATTTGGTACTGATACATGCTACAACAGGGACAAACCCTGAACACATGCTGAACGAAAGAAGCCAGTCACAAAAGGTCACATATTATAGGACTCCTTTTACATGAAACATTCAAAATAGGCAAATATACACAGAAAAAAAGTAGGTTAGTGGTTGCCTACAGGTGGGTGTGAGTGTGGGGACTGACTGCTAATGGGTACAGGGATTCTTTTTGCATGATGAAAATGTTCTAAAATTAGACCATGGTTATGGCTGCACAACTCTATGAAACCACTGAATTGTACACTTTAAATGGATGGATGTCATGGTCTATGAATTATAATTCAATAAAGCTTTTATTTTATTTTTTTTGAGACAGGGTCTCACTCTGTTGCCGGGGCTAGAGTGCCATGGCATCAGCCCAGCTCACAGCAACCTCAAACTCCTGGGCTCAAGCAATCGTCCCGCCTCAGCCTCCCAAGTAGCTGGGACTACAGGCATGCGCCACCATGCCCAGCTACTTTTTTCTACATATTTTTAGTTGGCCAATTAATTTCTTTCGATTTTTGGTAGAGACAGGGGTCTCACTCTTGCTCAGGCTGGTTTTGAACTCCTGACCTTGGGCAATCCACCGGCCTCGGCCTCCCAAAGTGCTAGGATTACAGGTGTGAGCCACCTTGCCCAGACTCAATAAAGCTTTTAAAAACAAATACTTTAGAGAAATGCCACCATTAGAGAATCACTGACCAATGTGCTTGAGAGCACTAATCTTCCACCACACTGTGTTATTACCATTACCTGGGGGAGGTTTTAAAAAACTACAAATACGTGACCAACCATGAGATTATAAAAGAGAATTTTTCACTGTGATCAATTCTCCTATATTTTTAACTATATAAATTTAGATCAGAGTAAATAAAAGTATGTACTGATGTATATAAAAAAATAATAAAGGCTAGAGCTGATAAAGGAAGTCTGGGTTACAGAACAAATAAAATGAACACGTACCATTCCAGTGGTAATTCTGAATAAACTTTAGTGAACTAAGTA
This sequence comes from Lepilemur ruficaudatus, assembly GCA_963574885.1. NCBI lineage: Eukaryota > Metazoa > Chordata > Mammalia > Primates > Lepilemuridae > Lepilemur > Lepilemur ruficaudatus. Next base: position 11,646 of record CAUYRT010091368.1, on the reverse strand, counting down.
ATCACAGATAAAATAATAAGTAAATAAAAACAGGAAGGCCAGTGATCCCCTTGCTTATACTCAGCTGTAGGCAGGATTGTTTGACCATAGGCTAAAATGCAAACTCCATACCCTGAAGGAAGTGAATTCTACCTGTGTATAGTGGTGGAGCCTGAGACAAATCCAGACCTCTGACACATAGAAGAAATGGAAATGCAGATTGGTAATGGAATAAGTGAATTAAGTGCTTGACAACTGGAGTAAAACACTCCGTATTGTTACCAGCCAGCCTGCCTGTTCTTGCACCAAATTAAAGCTACCCTCATATATTTATGATTCTTCCCAATCAAGGGAAAAAGGCTGCTGAGGAAATACAGCTAAATAACCTAATCATGTTAGGAGTCCATAGTATAGAATTTTATCCTAACGTAACATATTTCTATAATATTATAGCTATACTATCATACTTTTCTGCCATAAAAATATGTATATAATGGAAATTGATTTGTCTTGTGACCAGAAGTCTCTAAATATTAAACATTCCTAACATTATAATAATTGCAGTTGATCCACATTAATAACTTTTCAAATTTTAGTAAGTATTAAGTGTAAAAAGAATGCTTCTGTTGGATGTGGCATATAAAAATTATTTCTAAATGGATCCATGGGTGAATATTAAGTATTGAGACAGATTTTACAACTGATTTTATTTCTGCTTTTTATTTTTATTAATCTACGAACTGAAAAACCATGTTCATATAAATAATGGAAAAATGAAGGAATAACAGGGATTTTGTTACAGCAATGTCACTGAATTTTACAAATACTTCCTAAGTTATATGGCAAAAGAAATCACATGGCTATCTGTGAACAAAACCAGAAATACTGCAATCAGCAGACCCTCAGAAAAGGAAATTGTAAAGGACATGCTTTAGTCAGATGCAAAATAATCCCAAGAAGAAATGAGGTATTAAGAATGGATGAAGGTTAAAGTAGTAAATATATAAGTAAATCTAAATAAATGCTGACTATTTAAAACACTATTAATGATGTCTTGATTAAAAAAAATATATAGAATTAAAATACATGGTAATGATAATATTTAAGTTAGGAGGAGGTTAAATAGAGTTCCAGTGTTCAAAAATCTGTATTATTCAGAAAAGTAAGATACTGACAGATTTTGAGAAGCCGAAAATACATGTTGTAATTTCTATTATAACCAACAACAGAACAGAAATGTTTCATGAAAATAATCAGGGGATGGGCAGGTAGACAAAGATATTAATGAAACAAGACTGACCATGTATTAATGACTATTGAAACTGATGATGCATGAATTGGGTTTCATTATGCCAATCTCTGTACTTTTTAATGTGTTTGGAAATTTCCCATGACAAAAGTTAAGAAGATATTTTAATCAAAAAAGAATGTATAGCTTCCAAATTAGCAGAGGGAAAGTATATCAATGCTGTATTTACATATTCTTTACATGAAGTTTTAAAATAAGCCAAAAAAAGTATAGTCTTTAGAGATGCATATACAGGTATTAAAATTATAGAAGAAAAGCAAGGAAATGATTACCATTAAAGTCAGTTAGTGTGGTTTGCTCTAGGAGTTATGAGTTGAATTTAATTTAATACTCTATTTTTTTACCTTCTTGCTTTCCAATGAATGGCATTTAACACCATAAATTTTCTTCTTTGCACCACACTCTGGCCATACTAGTTTCAATATATAATGCTCCACTGTCCATTCCAATTAGTTTTGCATTTTAGTTTTGGTTTCCTTTTTAAGCCAATAGTTGTTTTTCATTCTTTGTTCCTTTCTTTTTGCTTTCTACTATTTTATAAAATTATTGCATTATGCCCAGAGAATATGGCTTGAATGATGTCTACATTTGCAAATTTATGGAAATTTTGTTACATATTCTTCTTTGTGTACATTACATTTCCATATGTGGGTTATATTTCATTAAGAAAAAAAGTTCCACAAGAAAATATAGACATGGGAAATACACTAAAATAATAAAATAATAATAATAACAAAATTAGTATGGCAATATTAAAATCAGAAATCATTAAATGGGAAAAATAGATTTTATTATGGTAAAAGGAAATTTAACTGTAGTAAAATTTTACACACCTAATTACATGGATTCAAAACATCAAGTAAACAGTATTAGAAAAACAATACAATACACTGGGATACTTTAACACACCTTTCTCAGGAATCAACAGATCGAGCAATCTAAAAACAAATAAGGACAGAGAGGATTTTTTAAAACCTTTTATTATTATAACACTTTAAGAATACACAAAAGTGGAGAATACAAACTCTCCTGTGCCATAATCCAGCCATAATAACCACAAACATTTTGGTACACTTGTTTCATCTATCCATCATCCCTTTTGTATTTGCTAGGGTATTTTAAGGCAAATTCCAGACATGTCATTTACCTTCAAAATGTACATATACATTTTCCTTACATAGCCTAATGTCATTTATTATATTAAAGAAAAATTAAAAGATGCAAAGGATTTGAATAATATTACCAAACAAAATCTATTAGCACTTAGCATTCATGGAATATTGATAAAAATTTAACCATTTACTAACAAAATATTCATAAATTTCAAAATGTGAACATAGTCAGGACTATGAATTGATAATTAAAAAAAACACTACTAGGAAACAGAAAAAGAACCCCTGACTAACCTTCATAACACGGGCTAAAGAGGAAATCAAAATTGAAATGATAAACCATTTGGAAAAGACAGTGAAAGCATTATAAACTAAAACTAGTGGAATATAGCCAGAGCATAGAACAAAAAAGAAATCTTACAGCTTAAATGCCATTCATTAGACAGAAAATACAAAAATAATTTAATAGTTTAACACTATTTGACTATTAGTCAAATAGTGTTAAACTATTAAACTATTAGTCAAATAGTCTAGTATTAGATGAGTAGTCTAATACTATTTAATACTTCTTGAGTTTAATACTTCAAGAAGAGAGAAAGAGAATATTAAATTAAACCCAAGGAAGATAGGGGAAAAGCACTGAGATAAAAGTAGACATTAAGAAAAAGTGAGTAAAAAACAGGAGCAAAAAAAAAGAAATCTGGTTCTTCAAAAAGAACAATTTAATAGGCAAAACCTTTCATAGATTGATAAGGAAAAGATGCAAATAATCATTTGGAGCAAGAAAGAGGCCGTAACTGCAGAAGCAGAAGAGACTAAAAACTTATGAGGTAGTATTACGTACAACTTTATAACAAATCTAAAAATCTAAACAAAAGGAACAATTTTCCTAGAAAACATAACTTTCTTAAATTGACCTAGATAGACCAAGCTATCTCAGGAAAAACTTGGAAAGATGGTCAGTCAGATCTATTCTTAGAAAGTTCTATCAAATCCTGATTTTACATGGCAAACTTTCAAAGCTAGACAAACATACCTTTCCCAGTTAATTTGTAAGACCAACATAATCCTGAATACAAAAGTGAACAAGATTATGACAAAAAATATAAGCTAATCTTATTTATGAATCTAAATGTAAAAACACTAAGTGAAATACTAGCAAGTCAAATCTTGAAATAGATTAAAATAATTACCCATGACCAAATCATTCATGGCAGAATTTTTTTTTAAATGTTTGGCATTAAGAAATCAAGTAATAACTTACCACACTAACATATTAATATGGGGAAGAAAGCATTTATCAGAAAAAAAAAGCATGTGACAGAATTCAATACCCAGTATTGATTTTTTAAAAAGTTAAGAACCTCAAATTAGAAGGAAATTTTCTAAATTTAAGGAATACAGAACCAATAAAAAATATATTTCATAGTGAAACATTGTGTATTTTACTTAATATCAAAAAGGAAACCAGAATGCTTGCTATCTCTGCTACTATTACCCAATAGAGGCCAGAACCAGTAAGTTAAAAAAAAAAAAAGAGATAAAACTACCCTTGTTTTTAGAAGATACAACTGTCTACCTAAAAATGCAAGAGGATAAGTTGGAAAAACTATTAAAATGAGAATTCAACAAAAATGCCAGACACAAGATAGAGATAGGAAAACCAATAATTGCCATATATAATCAGTCACCAATTAGAGAACAGTATAGGGAAATTATATTTTAAGAACTGCTAAAACTAAAATATATAATATCTATGTGGGGAAAATGGTGTAATACTAATAGACATAAAATAAGATCTGGATAAGGAGAAAAACATTATATTCCATAAGAGGATGAATTATGGAGAAAACAATATTACAAAGATATCAATTTTCCCTTAATAATTAATTTAGGAATCCAATGCAATCACAATCAAAATCCTAAAATGCTGAAGGGGCCCCAACTGGCCCATTACAGGAGAATTTGAGCATCACAAATGACTATAATTGATAAGTCAATCAATTTTTAGAAATTCATAAAAGGTTTCTGCTGCCAACCAAAATGGAGAGTCTATTAGAGTCTATTATCACCCAATGATTACAAATAAAAACTCCAGACAAAATATAAAATGTAACTGCCTGAAGACTCTGAAAAGTTAGTAATAGCAGGCAGGTTGGGAGGAAAACCCAAACTTAAATATTAACAACATTCCTTACATGGAGATGTTTCTTGGATTTCTTTCCTCTCTAATAGCCTGGCATTAACCAGAGGGTAGTCTCTAAGCAGAACTACACAGTGTGCAAGCAATAATACTCCAAGAAAAACCCTATCACAGAGCTGCAATGCAGTGGGGCAACTAAAACACTAACAGAATCAGGGGCTTTTTGGCCAAAGGAACCTAGAAACAAGGAACCTAGAAACAAGGCCCCTAGGGTAAAAGCATAAGAGAAATTCCTGTTCTTTCTCTCTTTCTTTTCTCTCATTGCATTGCCCCAAGGGCAGTCTCAGTTGCGCTGAATGGTGTCAAAGCACCAGCAGCTAAATCTCTAAGAAAAACCCCTGCTTTCTAGCCAAATGATTAGGAAAGAGGACCCGGAGATCTGGGTAGTATGGGGAAAATCCCAGGAAAAAGGGAGCTGGAGGACAGGATCCTCTCATTCTACCAATACGTATGATCCCACACAAATCCCATTTTCATGCCTAAAATACACATGTGTCAGATAAACCCAAACTAGCATTAAGAAAGTCTTTAAAATCTAAAGTATAACATAGCCTACCACCCACCCAAGTTCCAGACTAACTGCTAAAAGACATTCAAAGCAGCAAAGCAAAGGCTTTGAAAGCAGAACTGACACTGGAACCACCATTCACAGGTGAGACAGAACTCATGGTCTGACTACCTGCTAAAACAGAACAGAACAAAGCAACATTTTCCAGAGAATTTTAATAGAACTCAGAGTTCTACAATACAGTACTAAAAATGTTCAGGATATTATCCAAAATTACTCAATATACAAAGATCCAGGAAAATGTGACCAATTCTCAAAGGGAAAAGATAATCAACATGTCCCATCCGCAAGATGATTCAGAGGGTGGAATTATCAAAGACTTGAAAGCAGCTCTTAAAACCATGCTCCATGAGGTAAGATGAATATGCTCTTGAAATTAATGGAAATATGTAAGTTCTCAAGAGAAACAGAAATTAGAAAGAACAAAATAGAAATTTTTGAATTGAAAACGACAATATCAAATATAGAATTCAATGTATAGCCTCAACAGCAAAATGGGGAAAGCTGTAGAGTTGGTGAACTTGAAGATAGATCCACAGAAATTACATAATCTGAAGAACTTTAAAAAATGAACAGGATTCAAGAATCTATGGAACAGTATCATGTCACTGGAGTTACATAAGGAGATGAAGAGACTGCTGTAGAAAAAATGTTTAAAAAAATTTTGACTCCCCCACCCTCCAAACTTCCCAAATTTGGTGAAAAACATACATTTACAGATTTGAGAAGCTCAGTAAGTCTAAACAGTACCCAGACAAATCATAATTACATTGTTGAGAGCCAAAGAAAAAGAAAAAGTCTTGAAAAAAGAAAAGTTCTTGGAGCTGAAGGGAAATGATACCAGAGGGAAACTTGCAACATCAGGAGTAAAAATAATACAACAGATATTGTATATATTTTGGTAAGAATAGCAGATGATTTTTCTCCTCTTATTATTTATACACACGCACAACTGTTGACAACAAAAATTACTATTCTAACTATCAGAGTTTTCAATATAGGTAGATTTAATATATAGGATACACACACACACACACACACACACACACACACGAGGATAAAAGAAACTGTGGTTTTTAGGCTTCTCCATTTTACTTGAAATGGTAAAAATATTAACTCTAAGTTGATTGTGAAAAGTTAGATATGCATATTGTAATCCCTAGATCAACCACTAAAAACCGTAATACAAAGAGATATTGCCAAAAAAAAGAGATAAATTAAAATGAAAAACTAAATGTTATTCAAAGAAGTTTTTAAAAGGTAGAAACGGGGAAACAGGAACAAAAATCAGAGGTGAAAAACAGAAAGCAATAAAATGGATGTTCTAAATCCAACTATATCAATAATTACATTAAATGTAAATGATCTAAACATACCAACTGAAATATAAATTTTCAGATTGGATTTTTTTTTAAAAGGACAAAAATGAAATACATATTGTCTACAAAATATCCATGCTAAATATAATGTCACAGAAAGGTTAAAAGGATGAAAAAAGATAAAACATGCAAACATTAATCAAAAGAAACCTGGAGTGGCTATACTGACATGAGACAAAGTAGACTTCAGAATGAGGATTACTACCAGGGATAAGGAGAGACACTGCATTCTGATAAAAGGGTCAATTGACCAAGACTTAACAATCCTGTGTACAAATTTAAAAACAGAGCTCAAAATCCATGATGCAATAATTGATTGGGCTGAAAGGAGAAATGCACAATTCCATAAATATACTTAGAGACTTCAACACTCCTTTCTCAGTTATTAATAGAACAAGTACACAGACAATCAGCAAGGTGAACAATACTGACAACCAACTTGATTTAATTGACATTTATAGGACAATCAACACAACAGCAGCAGAATACACATTCTTTTAAAGTGCACAAAGAATACTCACCAAGATCAACTATATTCTGGACCATAAAGCAAATCTTTAACAAATTTAAAAATTACAATCATACTATTCTCTGACCTCAGTGGGTTTTAACTAGAAATCAATACAGGAAAAATGTCTGCAAAATCTCCACATTCTTGAAAATTAAACAATGTAATTCCAAATAACTCATGGACTAAAAAGGCAGCATCAAAGGAAATTTCTCAAAGTTTGGAACACAAAGAAAACAAATCACTTCCAAATTTGCAGGATGTACCTAAAGCAGTACTTAGAGAGAAGTTTACAATATTAAATGCTTATAGTAGAAAAGAAAGGTCTCAAATCAATAATAGAGGTTTCTACCAGAAAAAAACTAGGAAAAGCAAAGCAAAATAAACCTTAACAAAGCAAAAGAAATCAAATAATGAGAACAGTGGAAATCAATGAAATTGTCAACAAAGGAGAAAAGGCAGTGAAACTAAAGGCTGATCTTTTAAAGAGATCAATAAAATTGATAAACTTCTATCCAGACTGACCAAGATAACAGAGAGAAAATACAAATTACTGACATCAGAAATGAAAGAGGAGGAATCACTACAGATGCTACAGACATTAAAAAGATAATGAGGGAATGCTAACATTAATAGCAATTCTATAACCATATATTTGACAACTTAGATGAAATGAGCCAATTCCTTTGAAGAATAAACTAACAAAACATAGTCAAGAAGAAATAGACAAATCGAATAGTTCTGTATCAAAGGAATTGAATTCCTATTGAAAAACTTTTTGACAAAGAAAAATCCAGGTCCAAATGGTTTCACTGGCAAATCTGACCAAACACTTTTGGAAGAAATAGGACTACCCAATCTCTTGCAGAACACAGAAAAGAAGGGAACACTTCCAACTCATTTATGAGGTTAGCAATTATCTCTTACCAAAACCAGAAGAGTGGACTACAAAAAGAATACTGCAGAACCATAACCATTGTGAACATAGATGCAAAAATCCTCACCAAATATTAGATAATTGAATCCATCAATGTATAAAAAAAGATAATACATCACAATCAGTAGAGTTTATCCAGAGAATGCAAGCCTGAAAATAAATCAGAATATCAATCAATGCAATTTGCCATATTGACAAACTAAGAAAACTGCATGATCATATAAACAAAGAAAAAGCATTGACAGAATTCAACCTGTATTCATTATAAAAAACTGTCAGCAAACAAGGCAAAGTAGGGAACATCCTGACAAAAGAAATCTACAAAACACCGACAGTTAAAATCATACTTAATGGTAAAAGACTTATTTCTATCCTCCAAAGATTGAGAACATGACTAGGATGTCCACACTCAAGACTCTTATTAAACATACTTGAAGTCCTAACCTGTGAATTAAAATAGGAATGAAAAAGGCATGTGATTAAAAAGGAAGAAATAAAACTGTTCTTATTTGCAGATGACATAATTGTCATAAATTTCTACACAGAAAATCCTATGAAATCTACAAAAAAAATCCTAGAATAAGTTGTGCAAATCCGTAGGCAAACATGCCACTCTCTCCTTGAATGAAATTAAATTATAACTAGCCAATACTTCCACTGGCTCAATAATAATAAAGTTATTCGATATAGATTCAGAAACATTAGTGTAAAAACTAGTTTTTTACTTCACTTGAATACAATTTGAAGGGAGTAGGAATCAGTGAAAACAGCACCCATTTCTAGTTTTGGGATTCAAACAGGTTTTCCTCTTTTTACATCCCATTGGTCTTTTCAATGCAAATACAGAAATCAATCAGACAACTGTGCACCATCTTGCCTAAGAGCCTAGCATTTAGTGTACATTGAGACCAGATAAAGTTTCACTGTGTTTTCTTCTTAATCCAGTAATTTTTATTTTATAGACAATTATTTCATCATAAACTTTACTAGAAAATACTATTATTTTAGAGCAAGGAACATGCCCTCTAGGCATATAAATAATTTAAAGTCCAAAACAGGAGAAAACAGCTGTAAACTGAAGACATTTTCATATGCTCGGAATGGCTACAGCAGTCTACAGGAAATGGCAAAAAGCCATATGTTCTAGAAAACATTACAAGTATTTAGAAATTGGCATCCCTACTTCTAACTTAATTACCATGGAATTATGAAATGTGGGGTACCACAGGCCCATCATATCCTATGACTTCATTTAAACTGATATTGTTTAACATAGGTGCAAAACTCAGAATTCTAGACACAAAATTAAAAGCAAAACCCAACTATTTAACTTTAACGCATGGTTACCTTAATGTCCTACTTTTCTTTTATATCTCTTCATTCATTCAACAAATATTTATTGGGTATCTACTGTAGAATAAAAATAAAATCCTAACCCCCGGCTACCGACTGACTGAACAGACTCCCTTGGCCAAGGAGACCCCAGAAAAACTTTAAAAACTAAGTTTCCCAGCATGAGGTGATGGGAGGTCAGTCATGCTTCCTCACTAACCTTTATCAGACCTTCTTTCCCAAAGTTAAACAGAAACCAGCCCTGAAAAAATAAAAAGAACAGAAGATTCCTCCACTGACTTAAAATTCAACCAGGTTGGTGCCTAAGCCTCCCCTCTCTTTTTGCAATTTCAACAGGACAGCAGACCAGCTTACAAAGCAGTCCTCCTTAACAAATGACCACTGACCCTAGACTGGTTCTGGCTGGATTATGAAGGCTGCACACAAAGTGCCTTGTGTCCTAAGTTTTACCTTTTGATGTATAATTTTACTTCATTTTAATGTTAACTCTGTCCCCCAAAGTGAACATAGGATATATGTAACATACATGTTTGCCTATCACACATGTGTGCAACCCCCTTGCATGAATTTCATAGCTCCTCCCATAACCTGTTAAATGTGTATGTTTAGCCAACCTGTTTAGCATAAAACTCCTGCCTCACCCTTCCTTCCTGCTTGTTTTGGGTCTCAACTGAAGATTCTGCTTCTCAGCATGCAGGCTGCAACCCATCATAAGAAATTAAGTTCTCTTTTCCAAATTTATAAATCTCATGTCTCTGAATCCTCTCAAAAACCCTAGGAGGAGGATACTATATACTATGTCACAGTCACATTTTACTGATGAGCAACATGCCCTAAAGTCACACCACTATTAAACTAGGATTTGCACCTAAGGTGATTTAACTCCAAAGCCAAATTCTTAACTATAACCATTCACTGGCCTAAAGGAACTCACACTAATGAAATACATAGAAGTGTAAATGAATAAATTAAAACACAAAAATAAATGCTTCCATAGACAATTAAGGGCTATGGGAATTCAAACAATAAGAGCACTAATTATGCCTGGAGTAGCTTCTACAAAGTGACTTTGAAAATAGTTTCGAAAGATAACTAAGTATCTGCTGGACCAAAAAATGGAAAAGAGAGCAGCCTAGGTAGAGAAAAATCTGTTTAAAGGCTCATAATCCTGAAAGGGGGTTAGATATCCAAGAAACAATGAGAAAATCAGTAGTTACAGAAGGAAAGAGGAAAGAATAAAAACATGGAAAAAGGAAAACTTATACATATTATCTTTATTTTTTCCCATGAAGCATAAAGAGGTGCTTCAAAGCAGAACTAACAATCAGCTTTCCTTTTATACAAAGATAAATCTGATGACAATGTGGAGGGTGGAATAATGAGGAAGATTCTAATGAAAGCAGAATGTTGTAGTCTGTTGTAATAGTTCAAGTAAGAGATGATGGGTTCTTGCAGATTAGGCAACGAGGGTGGTAAAAAGAGAACTTCAAAGACCTAAGAGTTAAGGACTGGGTTGATAGTGATAATTTTAACTAAAATGAGATAATGGCTGTCTAGAGGAAACTAGTTTTAGACTAATGTTTTAGAACAGAGATTATAAAAGGTTTGTTCTAGGAATGTAAGAGGGAATATAATAATAATTACAAAGCACTCTGAATTGGGGAAAGGGAAGCTAGGATTAGCCTCATTTATAGTAATGTCTTTGAATCTAAGACTGACTTTCCATTATGCTAATTTTCCTGTGTAACAAAAGGAGAATTCTTTACAAATGTATTATCAGACACCGGTTGTTTCATATCATCTTAGTAGATAAAAGGTAGTCTCAAATCCAGAGAGAACATGAGAAGTATATTACTAAACAAAGTTTAACTCTTAAAGTACCACCCTATTTGTGCTAAAAAGCTCAGCAGGAGCTACCTGGGTTCAGATTCCAGCTCTGTGATTTAGTAGCTGTATCAACCTACACAATTCATTTATTCTCAGTTGTATGTATCATCTGTGTACTAGAGAAAAAAATGCATATCTCACAACACTGTTACTAGTTCCTGGTAGCTGGTAGAGGCGTGGTAGCTATATTATTGTTATAAATTTCTCTGTGGCATGTTTCTTAAAAAAGTAACTTTTTTTTTTTGAGACAGAGTCTCACTCTGTTGCCCAGGCTAGAGTGCTGTGGCATCAGCCTAGCTCACAGCAACCTCAAACTCCTGGGCTCAAGCAATCCTTCTGCCTCAGCCTCCTGAGTAGCTGGGACTACAGGCATGTGCCACCATGCCCGGCTAATTTTTTCTATATATATTT
>CAUYRT010091367.1:0-34695 GCA_963574885.1 Lepilemur ruficaudatus | reverse complement strand
AGTAGCTGGGACTACAGGCATGCGCCACCATGCCCGGCTAATTTTTTCTATATATTTTTAGTTAGCCAATTAATTTCTTTCTATTTTTAGTAGAGACGGGGTCTTGCTCTTGCTTGGGCTGGTTTTGAACTCCTGACCTTTAGCGATCCACCTGCCTTGGTCTCCCAGAGTGCTAGGATTACAGGCATGAGCCACCGTGCCCGGCCCAAGCTTGCTGATTCTTTTTTCTGCCAAGTGAAATCCATTTTTGAGTCCCTCTAGTGAATTTTTAGTTTCAGTTATTATAACTGAGCAATTCTTTTCAACTCCAGAATTTCTAATGGGTTCTTTCTTTATAATTTCTATAATTTACATCTCTCTTGACATTCTTTATTTGAAGAGGCATTGTTATCATACCTTCTTTTACTTCTTTAAATATGGTTTCTTTCAGTTTTTTGAATATATTTAGAATAGGTACTTTGACATTTTTCTCTGCTAAGTCCAACATTTGGACTTTCTCAAAGGTGGCTTTTGCTGCCTTATTTTTTTCTCTCAATATGGGTCACACTTTCCCATTTCTTTTCATGTCTTATAATATTTTGTTGAAAACTGAACGTTTTGCCGGGGCATAGTGGCTCATGCCTATAATCTTAGCACTTTGGGAGGCTGAGGTTGCAAGATCACCTGAGGCCAGGAGTTCAAAACCAGCCTGGAGCAACATAGTGAGACCTCATCTCTACAAAAAATAGAAAAAGTGTGGTGGCATGCACCTGTAGTCCCAGCTACTTGGGAGGCTGAGGCAGGAGGATCACTTGAGCTATCTGTCCTTAGGACCTACATCTCATCCTGGGCAGGACCTTGGCATCACTGTACTAGACTTGAGGTGGGACAATGGCTTGCTTCTACCAGAGTGACATTCCTGCCCCACAGCAGGCCCTGGTGGAGGGAATTGTAGTTCCTCTTCTTGACTGGCTCCTCCCAGCATGGAGCCTCCACCCTTCCAGTAAGCTGAGGTGGGGTAACTGGAGCCCCAGTACTCTTGGCCTATCATCCTCAGGTCAGAGCCTCCACTGTAGAAGTGGGGGTGGGGTGGGGAAGGGAGCCTCAGTCCTCAGCCTGCCTTGCCATGGGCTCAAGGCAGCCCTGGCCATCTCCACCTCCTGCGGCTGTAATCTGGGGCTTGGGTGTCCTTCTGATCACGGCTGCCTGCATGTGCAGCCCCCACACTGCTTGTGGGTCTTAGCAAGACTTCCTGCCCTTGGTCCTGGATTCTGCCCTATCTGTTATACCCTCTGTCCTCAATCTCTTCCCTACTTGGGCCAGGAGCCCTGTGTCTTCTTCCTGACCCCCAGACCCTGGACGGCAAATCTTCTGAACATGAGGACCAGACCCTCTCCCTCTCCCCTCATCCAAGCACCCAGCATAGTTATTGAGACATGGTAGTAGGTGTCTAGTGTGTTTTGCTAAATCTTTGGATAAAATTCACTGAAATGACAGCAGGTACTGAGCCCCCACCTCCATGTTCAGACCCTGTGAGACCATGCAGGGCACCTGCACTACAGGTGGGGACAGGATAGGCACAGAATAAACAACACAGCCATTCTGTGGACAGGTCAGAACCTGAGGGACTCAGACAGGGGCCTAAGTGGGATGCCATGGCATTTTAGACAAGGTGGGCCTGCAGGTGTGCTGATGAGACAAGTGAACATGGGGGTCAAGGGCATTTTAGGTTCAGGAAACCACACAGAGCATCCAGGAGGCCCTGAAATGCCTGCTCTGGGGGAGCCAGGATGCTGACCCTTCATTCAGGGATTGTGCTGGGCAGCACCGCCATCTGCTTACTTGTGGTGGGGAGTTGACAGCTGAGCCAGGGCCTGTGTGCCTCCCGTCCCCATGGTTCCCTGGGGCCTCAGGATGAACTGGGTCCTGGAGAGGCTTGAGTGGATAGAAGAGGAGACATGAGTGCCCACACAGGCCTCTTGGATCCCCCGCAAGCCCCCGTCCAACCCTACCAGCAGTGACCCCTAGGGGCTCCTCTCAGCACTGTCAGCCTGGATTCTAAGGTGACAAAGGGAGGAAGGTGCCTCGAGTCTGGGCACCGAGGTCATGGGACAGCTGGGAGGCCATTTTGTGTTCGCCAGTTAACACATGCCTATGTGTCTGCTCCTTAGTAGGCACAGAGGAAGGCGGCTCTGCTTCCCAGAGGTAGGTGGCCTGGGTGGGCCGTGCCCCTTACAGGTGAACACCTCTTCCCCACTGATGGTGCACACCTGAGCGCCAGGCCCATCCACACCACGCCCTCTCATTCCTGCCCACTCAGTGTGGCCTTGCAGTACTCGCTCTTGCTGCCCTTCCATCCCTTGGAAGCTGTGTTGTGGTCTTGGAGCCACCCATGGGTGACGTGCACAGCTTCTCCCTGAGAAGAAAACCTTCTTCCCCCAGGCTTCCTGCCATGGTTGGGAGTGGGCTGAGCATGCCAGTTCCCTTAACCGTGATCTCAACACCTTGACCCTCCCTGTCGCCTTAGGCAAGTCACCCCCTTTTGCTGGCCCCCAGGGTCTTCTTTGGCATTACGATTAGGCAGGCTATGGCCTCCTGAGTGGCATCTGGGATGCTGCAGTCTGTCTGTGCAAGTCACTGTACCAGAAGGTGGTCTGGTCTAAACCTGCCCTTTCCTTATTAAGGTGATTTATTCAGCACTTGCTCAGTGCCCAGTAAGAGGCAGAACCCTGGAATGCTCAGAGGGAGAAAGCAGTGAGCACTTGGTGAATACCTGCAACTATAACATCACAAAGAGGGGAGCCTCTGTGAGCACAGGACCTAAGTTAGGCAGCTCAGCCTCCTTGTGAGGTGGGGCAGGCCTGTTTCCCTTCTTTTACAGATGGGGAAACTGAGGTTGAGCTGGTAACCAGAGAAACATGGGTATGAGCCAGGTCTGTCCCATGCTGGTCTGAAGCCATCCTCCTGTCCCCTTCTCCTGGACTCTTCTCTAGCCCAGCACTGGCTGCCAGGACATGGAAACAGGAGTGTGTATATACACACACACACACACACCAGGGCACATATGCCTGGGCTCTCTCTTGATTATGTGATGAAAGCCAAAGCAGGGGTCAGGTGAGGGACATTTAGGAGCAAGGAGGTCCTGTTGCCTGGAAATGTGATGGCCCTGGGGGTGGGGCAGGTCCTGACAGGGGGCATTGCAGTGGGAGGGAGGATGTTCCCGTGGGGAAGTGTGTGGCATGAAGGTGTGAGGTGGAAGGGGATGGGATGTTTTGGTGGGTGATGGGGAAATCCTGGGGCAAGGAGCTTGTGTGAGACCTTGAGAATGTCCAAAGGGCTCATCCCTGCTGCTGGAAACATGAGTCCCTGCAGTGGCTTCAGACCTAGGCTTCCCAAATCTGAGGGGAGCTTTGACAGAGCAGGGTAGTCTTTACTAGCCTGGAGCCCTTCTCTGCTGCCCCTGCAGGCTTTGGAATGGTCACCAGATCTTAGAGTCCTTCTCAAGATGTGTCCCAGGTGCCCTCATTTCTGAGTTGGAGCTGGAGCCTCTTTGCCTTGCCCGATCTGTCTGGGACCTCTCTCCCCACCTCCTGGGGACTTTGGCCCAGGGTGTCACCACCTGCGAGGTGGTAAAGTGAAGAGGTGGACTTATCCTGTCTCAGGGGACACCTCCCCTTGTGGGAGCCTCCTTTCTTTAGTGACAAGGAGGTTAAGGCTGGGGATGTGGCCTTCGCTGGAAAGGTCTAGAGCTCACAAGCTGAACCTTGCTTGTGACTCCCGCAGTGTTGGCCCCTGGGCCTCCCGTCCCTTGGGCATCCCCAATGTGAGCCACTGTGGAATTCACGGGCTCTCCCCTCTTCAGGTGGATGTCTCCAAACAGGAGGCTGCAATGAGGCGGGCATGCTGGAGAGGCTGCCCCTGTGCGGGAAGGTCTTTGCAGACATGATGCGCAAGGTGGACGTCTGGAAGTGGTGCAACCTGTCCACGTTCATCGTGTGAGTATCCCTGCGGGGTGCTGGGACCTGACCACACCTCTGCCCAAGGCACTGTCCATGGTCAGCCCAAGCGCTACCCACTGCCCTACCATAGCCCTCCCCCACTCCGCCCCACCCCACTCACCCCTTGATATGCCCCGGCCCACCCAGGTCTATGGCCCCGCCCACGGGCTGCCCAGACCTCGCCCAGGCTTCGCCCATGGCTCCGCCCCCACGTCACTCACGGCCCAGCTCCTGTCCCCAACCACAGCCTACGGGCTCCCCACACCCACAGCCCCTCGCAGCCTCCCAGCCCCTATTCCGCACACTCACACTGCCCTTCTGGCCACTGCGCCTCTGCTGCTGCCTCTGTGTTACCTGTCTGGGAATCCTCCCCGTGCCCGCTTCTCCACGCTTCTCCTCTCCATCCAGGGTGGTGCCCTGCCAGAGAAGCGCCCTCCGGGGGAGGAGTGCCCTGCCCTGGGGGAGGTAGGTAGTGGTCGGGTTGGGTGGAAATGGTCGTGTGTGCCCTTCTCACAGCACCAACCAGGGCTGGGTCTGTCCTCAGTGGTCAGGGGGCCCTGGAGAAACTGGGTCCCGCTGGTGTCTACCAGGTGCGGTTGTGGACAACGCCTCGCTGCTGAAGGAGAGTCTCTTAACGCTAGAAGCTTACTGAGCTTTTTATCTCCTGTGGTCACTTTGCATCAAGCACGGAGACACGCTGTCCTCTTATCTCCTTGGAAATCGCCCGCGGGCAGCACAGCCCTCCGCCGCACCCCATCCCACCCGCGTCCCGCTACCAGAGCCGTCCACCACCCCAGCGTGGGCTTGGCACACAGTCAGTGTCGGGAGCAGCGTACTGCACCAAATGGAATGGGATTTCTCAGTCTCCTGGGGTGCCGGGGAGTCAGGAAGCGGTTCGGCCAGGCTCCTCCTTGTCCTTGCTGAGCCACCAGGTGGCTTCTGAGAAGGTGGCCTGGACCATGGGGTGGAGTGGACTCCTGAGGTGGGGGTGAGGTCAGGGCGGATGAGGTCATAACTCCTGCTATGGCCCTTCTCTGGAACCTGCTAAAGCAGGGGTGAAGAGATTAAACAGAGATGTCCAGCCCTGGGCTGGAGGACAGGAGTGGAGACAACTGGAGGGGCGTTTGGGAGTCAGAGAGTGGGTTTGGGAGAGGCACTGAGCACCACCGGTGAAGCCAGACCCCATGGTTGAAAAGGGGACCTGGGACAGCTGGATTTGTCCCGCAGAGGCCTCCTGATACCCAGGCAGCCGCACCAGGTACCCTCAGAGCTGTCTGAGAAGCAGTGTGGTGTCTGGAGTCCTCCTCCACCCTAGCAGGACAGTGGGGGTGTATTCTTGGGGCTGGTGAGAAGAGACCAGGGCCTCTGGGCCTCCCCATGCAATTGAGGGCGTGGCACTGTGCCCCAGAGAGGGAGACTGGAGAAAGCAGTTGACACCCACCCTCTTTTTCCACTGACCAGCAAGTCCTTCCTGAGGAGTGAGACCATTTCCAAGAGGAAAGATCTAGAGACTGAGATCTGCCCAGAAGCTCTGGGACAAGCCCCTCCCCAGGTCTGAGAGTTCCACCAGCTGTTGTCCCCACTCCCAGTCATGAATGTCCCAGAAGGGTCCCAACATCTATAAAAGGCTACAACCCTGAAAACAGAGACTAGAGAGACGGAACTAAGAACCTGGAGGGCGTGTGGCAAGAAGTAAACTCCAGACATCACTACTGGTACCTTCAGAGGGGCGAACTGCTACCTGTCATGTGATGAGAAGGAAAACGCTCCAAGGACAAAGAAAAAGCTCTGGAATTGAGAGTGTGACAGAAAGGAAGAATGGAATGGAAAGACTGAAACGTAGACGTTGACAAAATCTCCCAGGAAAAGAAAAGAGAAGACGATTAGGAGGTCAGAGGTCAGTCCAGGTCTGACACCCAGGTAGTAGGAGTTCTAGGAAGAGAGAACAGGGGCTGGGGGGATTCAGGCCCCTTCCTGGGGCCGAGGGCAGGAGTTCCCAGCCTGCCAGGGCTCACCCCGTCCTGGCACGAGGGATGAAAATGTCCCATATGGACGGTGGAATATCAGAGCTGTAGAAACAAAGGAAAACTTCTGTGTGTGTCCAGAGAGAGAAGAAAAGGGCTCCATGCTGAGATGAGGGGCCAGCAGCCTTCAGGCTGCCATGGGGCAGCTCTGGAAACCAGAGGACCGCTGGACGCGAGGACTTGAGCATTCTGAAGGACCGTGATTTCTCAGCTAGAATGCTGTTGCCGACAATCTATCCACCAAATGGGGAGAAATGAAAACACTGTCACATGGCGGCGCATCCAACATCTCATTCCCGCATGCCTTTCCTAAGAAGCTCACCAAGGCGTGGGAGGACATGACAAAGGAAGATGCGGGGTTTGGGGAGCAGATCCAAGGCAGGAGAGGGAAGCCCTGGGCAGTGCAGGGGGTGTCCCAGGGTAGCAGTGTGCACGGGATGGAGGCAGCCTGGCCCCCTGGATGGCACCTGATGCTTGTCCTATGAGGTCGCTGTTCTCTGTCCATACCCTGCAGCCCAGCTTGGCAAAGAATGGAGGACACCCCCTCCCCTGCATGTTCTGCTTTGGCTCTCACTGGAGCAGGTGGGCCTTGGTGAGCTCAGAGGAGAGGTGGCTTCCTCCCTCTGAATGTGACTGGTCCACATGACAGCCCCACCAGGAACCCTGACTGGGAAGACCCTATTTCCCAGACTCGCCTGCCTGTGGCCTTCTAGGGGGGTCCCATTGCCCCTTGGAGCAGCCAAAGCATGTCCTCTCCTGGAATCCTCCCTCCAACGCCCCGGTTGGCTCCTTCTGTATCCAATTAAGGGGGTGGTTGCTATGGGGTTTCCCAGTGCAACACTATTGCCTGGGAACACAAACTCAGGTGCTGAAACTTCAAGCAAGGCACCAATGAGCACAGGTGGTTGAAGGGGTAAGGGAGTCTGACTGGGGGGTTTGCCCAGCTTCCAGCCTATGCGCCCTTCCCTGGGTTGTGGGTACATCTTTAGGGAAGGTGCTTTGGGAACCAGATTAAAAATGGGGGAGTTGGGGAGACCCCGGATGACCCAGGGGTGTCTCAACCGTAATCAGTTCCCAGTTTTCTAGAGAAGCACGGGGTGGGTATTTGTGCATGTGGCTCCCGTGAGTCAATGCACAGAGATGGATGCTGTGCTCGGTGCTGCCCCAGGGTCTAGCTGCCAGGGTAGGCTTGCTCGAGTACCCACGCTGTGCTGGGCACTTGTTGGGGCATATGGATATCAACTCATTTGGCCCTCTCAACCACCTGACTGGGTAAATGCTTTAATCTCATTCACAGGTGAGGAAACTGAGGCTCAGGGAAGGATAAGTAACATGCCCCAAACCACAAAGATAGTGGCTGAGCTGCGTGGCTGGAGGAACCCTGTCATGTTGGCTCTGCAGCCTGAGCCCAAAGCCACTGTCCATGCTGTCTTCTGGGTTTACCTCTGCCCCTTGGCTCCCTCATGCCACCCAGCCCTGGCTGAGATTGGGGTTTGGGAACAGCAGGGGCATTCAGCCCTGCTCATCTCTTGGGGCAGCTGTGGGGCTGCACACCACTCCTCGCCCCGTAGGCTCGCTGTCCACAGTGGGTCTTCCCCGGGGTCTTGCTGGCTCCTTGCAGCCCTAGGGATGGTTGTTGTGGGTGACATTTCTGGGTAGCAGTTTAGTGGAAAGGCTTCGGAGGATCGGGGGTTATAGCACATGGTTCTCATCACACCGAGATGCTGGGGACTTATGAAGACAAAGGCTTTTGCAGGGTGTGGTTAGATGGCTCCCCAGCTCCCAGGTCAGCTGGCTGGAGGTTGGGTGGGGCAGCAGGC
The DNA here is from genome assembly GCA_963574885.1 of Lepilemur ruficaudatus. Classification (NCBI taxonomy): domain Eukaryota; kingdom Metazoa; phylum Chordata; class Mammalia; order Primates; family Lepilemuridae; genus Lepilemur; species Lepilemur ruficaudatus. Next base: position 26,874 of record CAUYRT010091367.1, on the reverse strand, counting down.
TTCTGGGTCTGGGGCCCTGTGGGAGAAGTAGGTCTAGGGAGATCAGGGTTTGCCTATGGACTTGGCTGTTGAGGTGCCCCCAGTGCTGGGTGTGTCCCAGGGGCTGCATCATGGCAGGGGCCTGGGAGAGCCCACGGCTCTGTACTCAGATTTGAGGCCATTCTTTTTGCTCCTCTGGCTTTTCCTTGCCAAGGTTACCTGGAAGGGTACAGGTGTGTGTCTGATGTGCATTCCAGAGTTGGTGTTGAGAGTCAGCCTGGGCTGGGTGACTGTGCCTGGGCTGCCCAGACCCTCTCCAGGAGTGGGTCACCAGAAGAGCCCTGGGCTGAGTGGATCTTTCTGATGCTTTGGGAAATCCAGACCTAGGTGATGTTCATGCAGGAAGTGCCTTGCAGGAAGTGGCTCCTTCCTGTTGATGGGCCAGATAGGTGGCTGCCTCTTGTGACAGCCAGGAAGAAGAAGGCGGGCCACTTGCCTGTTCCCATGAGGAAGCTGAGGCAGGACCCCTCACCCTCCTGAATCTGTCCTCATGCAGCACAGGGAAAGCACTGGGCAGGTGTTCATCAGCTTCCTCCAGAACATCTCGGATGAGTGGCTGCCAGCTTAGGCCTTACAAACCCCAACAACAGGCAGGGCACCACCTCTGGAGGCTGCCTGTTGCCTCCTGGGCCAGATGGTTGCTGGGATGTCCTTCTTTATGTCGGGCTGAACTCTGGGTCCCTTGGCCAGCTGTGGGGACTGTCTAGGGCCTGCCTGCTGGGTGGACTTGGAGCATCATGGATGGTATATGCTGAGTGCCCTTGATCTCACAGATTCCCATGTGTCCTTCCAGATGGGGCTGAGGGAGGAAGCTTCTGAGCAGGAGATGGAGGAGTGGGGGCTGGGCTCACAGGTCTGACCCCGTCCCCCCCACTTAGCCACCACCTGGCACATGAGGGCAGGTCGACTTGATTGGAAGGTGGCTGGACTCTGGCCTTAGAGAGACCCTCTTCTTGGGCCCTTAGGGTGTCCCTAGATGATGAAGGCCTTGCAGGTCCAAGTGGCCATGAGCCATGCATGCACCCCTTGACCCTGGAGAAGCATGTCTTGGTGTGTGCTCTGCGTAGACCTGGGAAGTGCTGGGGATCTGGGGGGCTGGGTGAGATCCTGGATCTGGGGAGTTCCTGGCTTCAAAGGGAGCAAGTCACAGTCATTGATGATGCAAATGTGGGCAGGAGACACAGGGAGTGAGTCACGGGCATAGATGACCCCATGACTGGGAAGTGGCTTTTCCAAGGTTGTGCTGAGAGTGGGTGGCCAAGTGAGACTGGACCCAAACCACCCCCACCTGTCCTCCTGGCTCCAGGGCCAGGGTGGCCATGAGGAGGGCGTGGGGAGAGCCTATTTGTTACCACTCTGCCTTTGCAGGTACTACGAGAGTTTCAGCAACTGCACCGAGGTGGAGGCCAACATCGTAGGCTGCTTCTGGCCTAACCCGCTGGCCCAGAGCTTCATCACTGGCATCCACAGGCAGTTCTTCTCCAACTGCTATGTGGACAGGGTCCACTGGCAGGATCCTCCTAAAGAGATTCTCATCCCGCTGATTATTCTGCCCATCCTGATGACCTTCGCCATGGTAGGCCTGGTGCTGTGGCGTGCCAAAAGCGCTGCTGAGGCACCACTGTGAGGGCCCCAGTGAGACCGAGAGGGCCACTTGTGGCAAGCTGGAAGAAAGTTCCCTGGGGCTGGGAGAGCTGGTGGACGCTGCTACCATCCGGCCATTGTGGTCACACCCCACCCAGTCATGAGCAAACCCTTCCCTGCCCAGGCCAACCTGATCCCTGGTGGCTGGCCCACCCCTGGCTAGTACTCACGCTGTCTACCCAACATCTTCGCTTGTTCTTGGGCCAGGAGAAGAATATGTGCCAAGGCCAGAGCTTGTGTGGTGGGCACAGAAATCACCTGCTGCTGTCCTCTGTGCTCCCTCAGGCTGGGCTGGGGCCTCTGCCCTGGGGTTTTTGGCACCTCAGCAGAAAGGGCCGGTGAGGGCATTTGGAAGATGTTCTGTGCTGTGGAAGCCCTGAGCCCTCCTGGTGGGAAGCCCAGGCCCAGCCCACGGCTGGGCAGCCTGGGAGATGGAGGGCCAGGCCGGAGCTCTCAGGAGCCATGCATCAGGATTCTGTGACCACTGAGGGTTGTGTCCACGACCAGGGGCTGGGGTGGGGTGGGTCAGAGCCCCTCAGCGGGGCCTGCTGTGCGGGTGGGGCCTGGGCCTCCTTCCTAATGGGGCTCCCTTGTGAGTGAATGTGTCCCTTGAGCTCATGTCCTCTGTCTGCTGCCATCTGTGCTTTCTCTAAGTAAAGAGTCACCCTACTTCTGGAATTTCATGTTTTATTTCATGGCATTCGGAGAGATGGTGCGTCTTTGGGAACTGACAAGTGTCCTATAGCTATTTTACAGATAGGGAGTGACTGCAGAATCCCAGATTGTCAGTGCTCAGACAGCTATAAAGGGGGAGTGGATTGAGCTTTGAGTCAGTGACAAGTTAAAGAAAAGAAAAGAATATAACAGGGGAGTGGGCAGACAGGAGGAAGGACTTGCCTATCCCGCTTGTGGCCTCCCTGGGGGGGAGGGTCCTCCCTGCTCCGGACCCTGTGCTTTTGAGGATGAAGGGGAGGATTTCTCTGTCTGAGGCTGCCTTGGGCATGCCAGGCCCCACCCAATGGATTTCCTGGGGAGGAGGGGAGGCCCTGGTCGGGTCTGGCTGGGGGCAGATGCTGGAGGCTATGGAGCAGTGGGGCGGAGGGGCTTCATCTCCAGGCCTCTGGCCAGGCCCTCGGCCCTATTCCAGTTCCACAGACCTGCATCTTTTGGATGTGGGCTGTTGGATCCAGAGTCCCCTCGCTGTGAGTGGAGGCAGGAAAGGCTCTGGCAGTTCCTGAGCCTTTAGGGGCCCCACTCCCCTGCAGTGCCCAGGTGGGCAGGTTCTGGCATTGTGGCCACAGGGACCGCCCTGTGGGGCATGAGGTCTTCCTCCTGGAGTGAGCTCCTTGACCTCTGCCCAGCACAGCTTCTGGCCTTGGGTGGCCCAGTGTCCCCATGGACTCTGTAAGGTATTAGGGGGCAGGAGCTCCATGGGATTGAGAGTCCTGTGAGGGTGGGGTCCTGGGGGGTCAGGGGTGAAATTCCTATGAGAGTGAGGGTTCCTGGGAGAAGGGGGTAGGAGTTCCCTGTTGATGGGGATTTTAGGGGCAGTGGAGGTCCAATGACGGGCATTCCCAGGGTATGGGGGTCCCAAGGGCAGGGCTCCTCAGGCACCATTTCCAGCCAAGGTCAAGTGTCAGACTCTAATCCGGACAAATGCTGATCATGCTGAGCATGTTTTGGAGGCATCTTGGATTTTCCTGCAATGCAGACCCCACAACTGGCAGGAGTCGTGAGCTCTCCTCATCAGGGACGGGGTGGTGGTGTGGCCGTACTGCTGTGAGCGCAGGTCCCAGAGCTGGCTGGGGACCCAGGCAGCCTGTGCCCAACACCCTGTAGAGTCTCATGAGGCAGGAAGGGAAAGAAACGTTTACTGAGCATTAATCATGTGCAAGAGACATAACTATCCAGGGAGTAAGAGGAATACCTATCTGTGTTTCCTATTTGAAACTTTTTTCCACATTTTCACTTATTCACATGTTTTCTCCAGGGTACCAAAGGTCCAGGGTGCCAGGCCCGTACAGGGAATGTGCATATGTGTGTATCTGTCAGAGGCAGGAACAGAGCGTGTATTCTAGGAGCTTCCTTATCTAAAAATCTCTTAAATTCCGTCACTTCTTCCCAGTTTACGCAATCATTATTATTTTTGCAGATGTGGAAATTGAAGCTCAGAAACATAAGGGGTCTGTGCTGATGAGTACCCTATTCTATTTTCCCTGCCTGCTGCCCTCTGACTGCAGCCCTGAGAGGTGACAGCAACAGCCTTGAGAGCTCCTCTGGACCCCTGACCTGCAGAAAGCAGAGTGGGTTACCTCTGGCCAAAGCTGGGCCTGCCCTGACCACTGCAAGTTTCTGGCATGCAGGAGGCTGCCAGGGTCCCCTATGAGGTGACTGGCCTGAGCTTTCAGTGTAGCACAGCCTCTGTGCCCCGGGCCGGTGGTGGTTGTGTTGGAGCACAGCCACAGACCTGTTCATGGCACGATGACAGCCCTACCTCATGGGATGTGGGGGGGACTCATCCATGATTCTGCTCTATGGGCAGAACCAACTGTGGCCCTCAGGTCCCCCTCCCTGGGAACACCCAGAAGACCCTGCCCACTCTAGCCCTTGGGGAGGGAATGGAGTCTTAGCTCTGAAAGGCCCCCGGGTGGCATGGGTGGAGGTTGGTCTGGAAGTATGGCAGGGCTGGATTTGGGAAGGTTGGGGGTTTGGGGATGAAGGTCTCTGCAAATGCATGTTATTTCAGTCACCCTTGGCTTCTACCATGACACCTCTGCGTAGCTTGCCCCTTCCAGCCTCATTTCAATTGCAGAACCTTTCTGCACCCAGGTACCCTGCAAGGCTCTGGGGGGCAGTGGAAGGGGAGCCACTGTTGCTGCAGGAGCAGAGCCTCTGGAGGGAAGGGGAGAGGTTTTGGTATGTCCACACGAAAACATAACACAGAACTAATCAGTCGCTGCCTCTGCACAGTGGCCTCAGAAGAGGCTCCTCTGTGGTTGTCGAGGGAATGTGAGCCTTCCTTTCAGCCACCTCGAACTGACCACTCCGTGAACCAGACCTGGGCAAACATGGGGTTGGCACCGAAGGTGGCTGTCAGGGGGTAGCAATGCTTATCCTTGGCAGAGGCTATCCCAGAGTGGGCCCTGGGCCCTGCTGCTGAGGTCACTGCAGTGGCAGCTGCTGACCTCGTCCATTGGAGGCTGGGCTGACGGGAGCAGCTTGTGACCTTCATTCCCTGAAATTGCCTGCGTGCCATCTGTGAGCCAATGCTCATCATTGAGGAGGTAACTCGTCAGGATTGGCAGAAGTCACGTTGCCAAGAGGGGAGACCTCTAGAACACAGGCCTGGATCTCTCCCAAGCCCTGGTAGTTACTGATGGCACCTGGGGCAGTCTAGGGGACAATGAGCAGTGTGGGGCCTGAGCAGCTGCATTGTGAACTCGAGGACTCCGACTGCCATCTGAGGAGTGGCTGTGCAGAATTGTGAAGGAAATCGCGTGCCCCGGCCGGCCGGGGTCTGGGGGCCTGGGCACAGCACGCTCCAAAACAGGCTTCAAGCCCACGCTGAGGCTCCGTCAGAGTGACGAGCTAGTGACGCTCACACAGGGTGTTTATCACATCCCTGCTCACCATGGGGAGGCATTATTGATTAAATACATTTTGAATTTTTCAACTGATGGGATTTTATGCAGTTTTATGACCCCAGTGGGTTAGAAGGACTTTAAGAGACCCCGGGAAAAAAGTAGAATATAAAACAAGATAGAGGATCTACTTCTGAAATGATGTGAGAAACTTTGTGAACCAAATAACTATAATGGTGCAGATCATAAAAAAAAAAATCACAAAACCATTAAAAGTCTCTGGAAATTGTCTTAAGGCCACACAGCAAATAAAGAAACATTTATTAAAGAAAATGTGTCAAATCTGGGTAAGAACAGACAGTGTCTGTAGCACCTGAGCTGTGGCTGGTCCGTGGCTCCCTGTCCCAGCTCAGAGTCCCAGCAGACAGGGCTCCCTGTCCCCAGCTCCAATCAAGACATCTTGACACCGTGTCCCCTGGGAGGATCAGGCTGCCAGCACTGCCCATGCCCCGGCCCCAGCTCTGTGGTGCAGGGCTGACCTCCAGGCAGGAGCGAGGTGTAGGCTTCTGACAGATCCTTGAGAGCCGGGTGCTGGGCGGCTCCGGTCCTCTCAACTCCCACCTAGGACAGCAGGCTGTCACTACACAGCGCACGTCCACAGGATGAGCCCATCCTGTGGGTCAGTCAGAGAAGTTTCCAAAAAAAGTGAGAGCTGACAGATAAGAGGAATGGATCAGACGGTCAGGGGACCGGATCTGCCTGCAGGGTGCTGAGGAGTGAGGTGGGCTGGCCAGAGGCCGCTGGGTCAGGCCATTTCACGAAAAGTAATGGGAGATCATGGAAAGTTTGTGTTCAGGGGCATGAGTCACATGACAGGAGCCGCACTTGGGCAGAGGTGAGGGATTTTGAGGGATCTTGGGCAGGAGGACCAGCCCTGCCTCGCTTCAGGGGTGGAGGCAGTGGAGGGGAGCTGGGGGCATCTCTCCAACATGCACTTCCTCTTGGGGGATGTAGGAGCCCTTGACAGAGAAAGACAATCCATAGGGGACATAGGGTGCAGGACTAACAGCAGCTCTGGGTGCCCCATCCTCTCTCCCCAACAGGCGTCTGTTTCCTTATTGCTGCCATGAGGTACTCTGGTGCCTTGTGGCTGGCCGTGCCAACCTCTGCCTCTCCCAGGGTGGCTTTTGCTCTATCAACTGTTGATGCAGCATGACCTCTCTCACTGCACAGGAGGACCTCCCATCCTGGCCCCTGCCTGCCAGGGCTGTGAGCTCTGTGCCCACCTCTGTTCATGCAGAGGCTAGAAGGCATTTCAAGGCACTGTCTTTTTTTTTTTTTTTTTTGAGACAGAGTCTTGCTCTGTCACCCTGGGTAGAGTGCAGTGACATCATCACAACTCATTGCAACCTCACACTCTTGGGCTTAAGTGATCCTCCTGTCTCAGCCTCCTGAGTAGCTAGAACTACAGGTGTGCACCATCATGCCCAGCTAATTTTTTCTGTTTTTAGTAGAGATGGGGGTCTCACTCTTGCTCACGCTGATCTTGAACTCCTGAACTCAAGCGATCCTCCTGCCTCGGTCTCCTGGAGTGCTAGGATTATAGGCGTGAGCCACCACGCCCAGCTGGAAGCATTGTTTTAAGACAATGGCAGCCCCTTCCCTGGAGGTCTGGCAAGCCTCTCCTTGGTGTCTTTGCTCAGACTGGCCTGGGCTTGTGTGTGCCAATCATCAAGGGCAGGCAGCCTGTGACATGTGTGTCGAGCTTTGGTTAGTGCACAGTGGAGCTGCCATCCCAGGAGCAGACAAGTCCCAGTACCCGGTAGCAAAAGTGGGGGGCTGAATATTTACAGCCTGCTTAGGGGTAACTGAAGAGAAAAAGAGACACAAGACCACAGGAACGTGGGGCTCTGCGGCTATTAGGAACGTGGGGCTCTGCGGCTGTTATTCACCAGAAAATTGGCTGATGTCCCGGGAGGCATCCACCACTCCTGGTGGTGGTTACCAAGGAAACAAGGTTGAGGAGAGAGCTGGGTGAAAAGAACTTCCTGTTCTTATTTTTGTAAAAAAAATCTAATTCAGTTAAAATTGGACCCTTCAACCTGAAATACAGCTGAAGTGCGCCTGACACATCAGCAGGTGGGTGAGGACAGGCTACTGGGAAGAAGAAGAACCCCTGAGAGATTCCAGCCTTAGTCAAGGACCTGGCCAGGAAGATGGAAGAGACGACTGAAGAAGGCAGCCTCAGTGTCTCTGACGTACGGGTACCAAGCACACTTGCTGGCCACATGTGGACACCCACCCAGGCCTGAGCCTCCTGAAGGCAACCGGCCTGGCCCCTCCCCTGGCTAGCCGAGGGGCTGCAGGAAGATCTCCTCCCCCCCTACTCTGCACCCCCAGTTTCCTCAGTTGTATGGCATGTTGCCAAGGGGGCCTCAGTGCATTCTAGACCCTGCTTTTCGTGCTGTCCTTTCTCTGGGAGACAGCCTCCTTCTGTCTGGAACCCTCTCTGGCTGTCTTGTCTGAGAGCTTTCCTACAAACCATATCAGTGGGGCTTTGGGGCTCCGGGGGTCATGAACACAGAAATAAGCCACCAGGCTGGTCACGGACACCTGGGAGATGGTGGTGCTTGGCCACTGTTAGGTTTTCTAACTTTGTTTTTCTCTGTCCTTGGCTGTGACAGGGCATGGAGCTCAGAATCAAAGGTGGGAGGAGGGACTGGGCCCTTGGTTCCCACCTCGACCAGAGGTAGCAATCTTCCTCTCCCAGACCGACGTGACTATGCACCCTGATTTTGGCACCGCCAGCCCAGGGTGTTCCTTTGGGTCTCCTCAGCCAGTAAAACACGTCTCCACGCCAGTATATTTCTACTAAAGTCTCTGAGTGCCACCAAGAGCCAGGCACTGCTAGGAGCTTGCGTACGTTTGTAAATTTGCATGCACTCAGGCTCCTTGCAGCGGGGACTGTGTTGGATTGAGCTCTGTGTCCACTCATCCTCTGTCGACCCTTGCACTCCACTGCCAACCCCTTCTGTGGATTTGCCTCAAATCAAACCTGAGTAAATGTTGAATGGATCCAGCTGGAGAGAAAGATGTTCCTTTGGCGTGTCCGTGTTCCACATGTTTTGTTTCTAAGCATTTCAGCTCAGAAGGGTGTGAAAGGGTCTCTGTTCCACAGCTGCACCCTTCACCGTGCGGAGTCATCGGGCTGGACACAGCAATCACGTCATTGCTCTCACAGGGCAGGCAGGCGCGGCGCACACGACACAGCGCCGTCATGGAAACCTTTGTTACAGGGACTTGCTGCACTGCAGGGATGCGGTCTGAATTTTACGACTGGAGGACTCAGTTCTCAATTCAGGGACCAGCAACAAAGAGATATTGGGCATGATCAAAAAGATATCTGGGAAACAGACATTCTTGCAGTTACCTAGCACCAATTAGACAGGCTCCTGGCATTGTGAGGGGGAGTGGTCTGTAAAGACACCCTGTTTGCTCTGAGGGCTCCCTGTCCTGGAGCCTTGGAGATGAGTCTTGGGCACAGACGTCCCTCCTTGTGGAAGGCAGGAGGCCAGTCCCTCAGAGAGGTGGGTGGGAGGGGCCTACGGGGAGGGCTGGATCAGGCCACAGAGGAATAGTGTTTCAGGCCATTCCTGGGATGATTGACAGGACCGGATATGCAGCGATGCAGCTGCAGATAACATTGGAGCTTCAAAGGATACGGAGTAGGGTTGCTGGAGATAGGAGGAGAAACTGGCCAGTTCATAATCATTACAGGAGATTGGAACAGATCTCTTTCAGAAATCAGGAGATAAAGTCAGCCCACACACAAAAGTAGGGATATACAGGTTTTGAATAACAAGCTTGATGTTATATATAATATTTATCTTCTATCTCTCTATTTATTTTCTCCAAAGAGAAATATTCATTCTTTTTGAATAGCACAGGAAGTTGACTAAAACTTCAATTTTTGTGATATTGGCCACATTCTTGGATTAAAAGGCAAAAGAAAAAAATTTTTCCCTCAGAAATTACGAAAACCCTTCTGAATAATCTTGGATTCAAGAGGAAATCAAAACAGAAATCACAAACCATTTGCAAATCGATAACAATAAAAGCACCAGCCATACATCAACATACATGTGACATGTTTAAACACACACAGCAGGGGTCAGTAGCACGGTGTCTAGCACCAGCATGACCAGAACAAGGGCACCTGCCAGTCAGCGGGGAGATAGACAAACCCACTGACCAACTGCCAACCACAGAGGGTTAAACAAAGAAAGTGCTAGGGAATGTTGATTGGGGAGATCTCCATAAACCCTCTGTGGCCGTACCCATGTAGAACTTCAGGTGCATCTTTCAGAACACATGAAGGATTGAAATAAAATTCACCAAGCACTCAAATCAGTGGGCTAGTAAAAAACAGCACCCACCCAAAGAATAAAAGAAATGAGTAATGATAAAAACAAAAATAATGAAATGGAAAATAAAGAGATTTGATCAATAAAATAATAAGTTTATTTTGAAAGACAAAGGATGAGGTAGACAACCTAAACAGAATAACAACAATAGAAGATATTGGAAAGTTACTCAAATACTTACTTCTAGAATATGACGACTGGCTCTGTGGGTTTATGAGTGGGCTCCATCATCTATCCCTATATTATATGTAAACTTTCAGATCATAGACAAAGATGGGAAGTTCCCCCAGATAATTCAACAAGGCCAACATCACCTTGACCTATTAGAGCTTACTCCGCAGAAGGTGACAGCCCGAGTGTGTAACAGGAAGAACGCTGGGCAGTGATCCAAGATGTCACCAAGGAAAACAGTGGACTCCAGCCAGCCCAGCTGCTGCACCTGAAGCGTTTTGTCTACACCCAGGAGTGAAGAAGGGGCCATGGATGGTGAAGGGCAATCACATTTTCTTCTTAGGATTCCACCTTTTTATCCAGGAGGGCCAGCTTTTCCCAGGGCCTCTGTCTATATATCTTGGCAGATTTGTGTCACATGACCTCTTCTAGCTGCAAGAGAGGCTGGGAATAAGGTGTTTTGCTTCTCACCACCTAACACAGGAGTCATGAGATAAAGCAGCTGGGATAGATGCTAGGTGAGTCAGCTCACGTTTGCCACACTGAGCGGAACAGGATGGGAGCACAAGTAGGCACTTCCTTAACTCAAAGAAGGGCAGCCTCCAGCAGTGTGCGTCGCATGTATTTCTCAGTGGCGAAACAGTAGAAGTATCCTCTCCAAGTCAGGAATGAAATGAAGATGTAACACCACTGTGGACACTCAGTGTTACGGAGGGTGACCTCGTCTGTGTAATAAGATTCAAAAAATAAATGACACATATTGAAAACGAGGGGGTCAAAACTGTCATTATTTTCAGATATATGACGCTATATCTAGAAAATTCAGGAGAATCAATACAAATAATTAGAACCAATGAGATTGCAGTGGTGGCTAGAAGCAAAATATGTACATAAGATTAGTCTATATAACATCAGTGATCAAAGATTAATCATTGTGCTGGCATTGGTGGTATAGTGGTTAGCATAGCTGCCTTCCAAATATTAATTATTAAAGTAAAACTAAAGCTGCTTCCTTAAAAAAACAAATATTAATCATGGTAGGAAATATCCTATTCACAGTAGCCACAAAATTATTACATTCTAGGAACAAACCAAATCAGACAACTAATAAGATCTAGTTAATTATTAAGATCTAAGTTATAAAGAGCTTCTGTAAATCAATTTAAAAGGCAAACACCTCATATTTAAATAGTAACTCCATAGAAAAAGAAATATAAACAGAAATATAGACATCCCATAGGCACATGAAAGGGAGCTAAGTTTCAGGGAAGTTAAATTAAATCAATGAGATACTAATTTTTATTCTGAAAATGACAAATATGGATAACATCAAGATTGGTAAGGATGTGTTGTAAGGGTCCTGGTTAGACTATAAATTAACTTACCTTTTTTTGTGGAACATTTGGCTGTCTCCGTGGAAAAAGAGGGGTATTCCTTTCAACCCAGCAGCCTTGGGGAAATACTTCTCTGTTAAGTGTAAGAAACATGTATGAAGACACTCCCTTCAGCATTGTTTGTAGTAGCAACAGATTGGGAAACTATGTCCATGTCCAGGCAAGGTGGTTAGGCCTTTCTGAGGTCAAGTTTGAGCCAAAGCCTGAAATGGGAAGGTCGGGGCAGCGGTTCTCAAAGTGGGGACTGTGGACCAGCACGTTGCAGGGGAGCTTGTTAGGAATGCAGATTCTTGGCCCCGCCTGGACTGCTGGACCACTAACTCTGGGGCAGACCCAGCACTTGCCATTTCAACAGTGCCCTAGTGGGTTCCAAGGCTCAAGTCTTATAACCGCTGGTCTAGAGCAGTGAGGTTCTCAGCCTGGCTGCCTGTTATTGTTGCCCAGGGAGTTTGTAAAAATTCCAATTTGGGGCCCCATCCCCAAAGACCAATTAAGTCGCAATCTCAGTAGGTGGCACCCAGGTGTGGGCAGGTGACTTTAATGCTCAACTAGGACTGAGGACTCTTGGACCCTCAGACCCCTGGACCAGGCCTGAAAGCCACAGGTGTCAAGCTTGGCTGGTGTCCTGGTGTCTGGGTCCCACCTGACAGGTGCCCACTCCTGGTCTGAGGCAGAGCCGCCCAAAAGTTGATATTTTTTTTACAAGCTTCCTGGGTGATTCTAAAATTTGAGAACCACTGTGGACCTACAGTTCTCACCCTAGACTGAATGTCCCAAAAGGGAGGGCAGGAGTTGAGCTTTCGAGGGAGGAGTGGGTGACGGGTGGGCAGGTGAGGACCTTCTGAGGTGTGGGGGAAGCATTTCCAAGCTTCAGCCTCTGGAATTTGCACCTTAGGAGACCACTCTGGCCTCTGCAGAACGCAGAGTGCGATGCGGGGCGGGGAAGGCTAGAGGCTCTCAGGGAGTCCAGGTGAGACCCCAGCTGGCAGGTGGGCACAGCAGGAGGGGCACAGAGGGGTGAGTGGGTGAGGGAGGAGGGAGGAATGGAGGATGTCGCTGGGGCCTTGGTGTTTTCTGAGATGGTGAGGAGGGGACAGGAAGTCCAAGTGCTCTGGCCACAGGCTGTGATGACATGGGGCAGCCAGTGGAGCCAGCAGTCAGGCAGTTGGACAGATGAGTCTGGACCTCAGGGTGGCTGGGGCTGGACATGGACATTGGTTTGGCCTGGAAAGGTGGGATATCTCCAAGCAGGGGCTTATTACATTATAGGTTATAGGTGGGTTCAGAGATTCTTTGATTTGTAATTGGTTAAAGACATAAACCTTTGTCTAAAGGCTTGAAATCAGTGCAAAGGAATGTTTTAACATAAGAAAGTCTGTTATGGCCGGGTGCAGTGGCTCACGCCTGTAATCCTCGCACTCTGGGAGGCCGAGGCAGGAGGATCGCTCAAGGTCAGGAGTTCGAAACCAGCCTGAGCAAAAGCAAGACCCCGTCTCTACTAAAAATAGAAAGAAATTAATTGGACAACTAAAAATACATGTAGAAAAAATTAGTCGGGCATGGTGGCGCATGCCTGTAGTCCCAGCTATTCGGGAGGCTGAGGCAGAAGGATCCCTTGAGCCCAGGAGTTTGAGGTTGCTGTGAGCTAGGCTGACACCACAGCACTCTAGCCCAGGCAACAGAGTGAGACTCTGTCTCAAAAAAAAAAAAAAAAAGTCTGTTATTCACAGAGCAAGCCACAATATACTGACTCAAAGTTATCTGTTAAGCAAACTGATGGCCTGTAGGCATGACTTAACCTTTGCCTTGCATGGCCTTAGGTCCTGTTTGCAATTAGTCTAAAATCCAAAATGGAGGGGGCATAATTATATGTGTCCAACCTCTCTTCCCTTCACGGCTGGGAACTCAGTTTTAAGGTTTTTCTGGGGTCCCGTTGGCCAAGAGGGATTCAGTCAGCAGGGGAGCTTAGGATTTTATTTTATATTTCTATCTATCTACCTATCATCTATCTATCTATCTATCTATCTATCTACCTATCTATCTATCTATCATCTCTCTATTCTACCTGTTATTAACTATCATCATTATCGATTATATCTATACATCTATCATCATCATCACTGTGCCTCTCTGCTTTTACTTCTTCAATAATACAGCAGTATAGATGTGCTGTATGAGAGAATTGGGTCCTGTTCCAGAATCCTGGAACCTGAGAGTGAGACAGTCCCTGCCCCTCACGGAAAAGTAAGAGACCAGCCTGAGCAACATAGTGAGATCCCCTCTCTTCAAAAAGTAGAACAATTAGCCGGGCATGGTGGCACATGCTCACAGTCCCAGCTACATGGGAGGCTCACTTGAGCCCAGGAGTTCCAGGTTGCAGTGAGCTATGATTGCACCACTGTACTCCAGCCTGGGTGATAGAGCCTGTCTTATTAAAAAAAAAATCATTGTAAATTACCACGTTCGTAGAAAAAAGGAGAGAATTCATGTGAATGTGGAAAACAACGTTTAATAGCCATTCGTCATGAAAACCTTCAGCAAACTACAAATAGAAGGAACATCCCATCCTCATGGTGGAAAGCAAAGGGAGTCATCTCCCCAGGTTGTAGGGCAAGAGGTCGCAGGCTGAACCAGCCTGAGGAGCTGGCAGACACCGTCTATCCACCAGGTCTGTCCCCGTGGTGGAGACTGCCTGGCTTGGCCAGCCACTCAGGGACCCTGGCCACGACCATGGCCCTATCCCTTCCCTGCACTTGACTTTGGACTCCCAATCAACTTGAAGAACCTATGTCAGCTCCACCTAGACTTTACCTGAGGGCTGGATGAGCTAGCCTCAGGTCAGAGCACCCAGACTGTCCTATTTGTCACTGTGAATAAACCCACAGGCCCCTGCTTCAGGCACCATCTCTGTGGGCTTGGTGGCATGACTTGACTCCTGCACATCAAGTATCTGCACCCGCTGACCATGTCAACAACCACTCTGCAACCCCACCCACCCACAGGTTGAGTCTACACAGGCAGAAATAATCTGGTTGATTTTTCAGGGAACCATCCCCACCACCCCAAACAAAATGTTCTGGGAGTTTTGCAGGGTGTGTCTCACCTGAGTGTAACTCAGATCCGACTTCTAAGCTCATCTCCTGCCCTGAGATCTCCTGTGTTCAAATGTGTCCTCCACAAGCAGCTGAAGCTGGCTTCTGAAAACACCAGTCTCTGGATGCCACACCCTTGCTTAGAGGATCCCTCTGGCTGACAAAGGGAAGTCTGGGGAAGGCCAGGGACTCACCAATGCCACATCTTTATATCCGTTAGGATTTTTAAAAGAGTTCCTGTCTAGGATGTTCTGAATTAGCTCTCCAATGACATCTGCACCACAGGACATTTGCTCATCGGGGGGTCAGGGAGTGTGGGGTCCAGTTTCCAGTGAGTGACACCTTAGATGTCGATGCTGGGGAGGTGTGTGAGCTCAAAGTGTCGCAGGTGCATGGGGCAGAGATCAGGAGGCGGTCACCCATGGGCACTGTGGCCCGGCCCTCTGGCAGAGCGGCTGACATGCATTCTACGCAGCAGGCCTTCCTTTCCTCTCTGGGAGCAGGGCCTGCTCTCTGAAAGGAGGCCGCAGTGGGGTGAGTTCTCCAGCCCTGCAGGCCAAGGCAGGGCTCCTCATCTGTACCCTTGACTGAACCAGGGAACAGCCCCTGGCAGCTCACCCATGTGTCAAAGGGTGGCCAGGACACTCCTGTGCTCAGATGTCCTGAGTTTCTGGAGCCAATGGATGAGGTGCTGAAGCCTGTGCCTTCTAGCTCTGCCTGCCTGACCTGGGCCACGACGGTTCCCCTGGCAACCTGGTGCCTGCAGGGCCCGGCTTGCTGCCACCTCCGAGCTCTGCCCAGGCCCTCTGCCTCCCTGCAGTCCCCGTCTGCTGTTCCCCCCAGACTGCGGGTGGGTCTTCCAGCAAACTCCCCACCATGGGAACCCTCTCCCCCATTCCTCCTGTGATGAACTGCCTGCCAGGAGGACGGCTGGGGTCTGTGTCTAACCCGTCTCTGAGCCTGGAAGGGCCTGGCACACGCCCTGGCTCGTGGGCGGTCCGTGAGCGGCTGAGGAATATGTGAATGTGACTTTCCAAAGGCAGCGTGGACGTCCCCATCTGCTCACATCTCTTCCTCTTCTCAAGTAAGTTATTTTTAAATCATAAAGCAATCTATAGACATGGAAAATGATAAGGGAGCTATATTTTCCCCTAGCACAAAGTAGAAATTTGACCTTTTTTGTTGCAGCAATTGGCATTTTACATGGGCCTCGGCACCAGACAGCTTCTCGTGTGTCCGTGGATCTGGGCTGTGTCCTTAGGGAGGACTTGGGGGAGCTGCAGATGTAAACATTCAGAGTTGCCCGCAGACAGCTGGTAGCCGACAGAACGAGACCCAGACACAGCGCAGCAGGGATGGAACACGGAAGAACTGGGGAGGCCAGAAGAGGAATTTGCGCTGGAGCAGACCCAGGCAGTTTCAATAACTCTGATAGGGAAGAAATCTCACCCTACTTTTCCTGTGGTTTTTGAAAATTTGTGGTTAACTGTGTGGTGAACTGCACAGAGCTCAGCTCACAGCACGGATTTGTACTGGGGACATTTTTGTTGTTTTCATAGGAGCCAAATTAAAGAGCTCTTACAGGAAGCATCCAGAACCTCAGGTAGGAGGGAGGGGACTGTCTGATGGCTGCAGGCAAGATTCTGGTACCCTGAATGGGCGGGCAAGGTGAGTGTTTCCTGACCTTTACTGATTGGGACTCCAGAATGCTTGTTCCAGAAGGACTTCTGGCCAATCTGTGTCTTTCTGGCTTGGCTTCCTTCACTCCTAGCATCTGGGTAGTTACCCATGTAGGGCCATGTGCCTGAACCCAGAGCTCTTCCAAAACCTCACTGTCCAGGGGAGCAACAGCCCACTCATGGGAACAGGGGTCAGTAAAGGAGGAGCTGAAAATCTTGGCTAGGGGCCCTAGCCTGACACCTTCCCCAAAAGGGGCAGCAGTAGAAGAGCAGCATGTCTGTGCCCTGAAGTTCCCAGCTCTAGTTCAAGCTACACTTTGTTCTCCAGGGCTGGGGAGGTTTAGGCTCAGGACGCTATAGTGTGGCCACAGTTGTTGCAAGAAATCTCTGTCCAGTATTTGGCTTGAGAGAGAAGGAAGCTTGGAAATCAAGGGAAGTGGTATTCACAAAGAATAGAACTGAATTCTAAGATCTTTTCAGACAAACTAAAAGACTGCTGAGATTTGCACTGTGAGACTCCCCAGCTCAGGCTGAAGTGTACTTGAGGACAGGAACAATGTAAAGAAACTAAAAGACTCAGAACGTTCTGTGGTCTTTTTTGGCAACGGAAACTAGACTCTATACAGGAGAAATTGAAACCAAGAGCAGCACTCAGCATGTTAGACAAGTGTCATGATTGCAAACACACCTTCCAGATGAGCAAGAGCCGGATGTGGATGAAGCCTCAGGGTATGCCTGGTGGAGCACAGGCTCATCAGGCCTCAAGGGGGCTTAAAATAGCCGGAGAAAACCAAGCCACACCCAGCCCCTGCCCCTGCCTCATGCTGACTCCCTGTTCTTACTCCTTTAATGCCACTATTGATATGGCTGATTTCACCTCTGCCTTTGGCTCTTTATTTTCTGTCGCATGGCTACAATATTCCTTGTTCCTCCTTTACTATGTCCTTTGGTCTTACATGGATATTTTTTATATAGCATTTAAACTCCTTTAATGATTTTTAAAAGTATATTTTTTGAGTTATTTTCTTAGTGGTTTCTCTAGGGCTTACTTTAACATGGACTCTATTTCAGATTTCCACTAGCTTAATTTCAATAAGATATGGAAACTTACTCTTCTACAGCTTCCTTCCTTCTCCTCTTTTTTGTGCTATTATTGTTATACATGTTACATCTATATATGTTGTTAATACAAACCCAGCAATACTTAGGTGTAATTATTGCTTTATATGAGCTCATGTCTTTAAAAAGAGCTAAGGGACAAAAGAATGTAAGTGTACTTATAGAGTTTTTAAAAAATAAATTAATAAACATTATTAGTTACTGTTTCTGGTTCTTTTCATTTCCTCTTGTGGATTTGAGCTACCGTCTGCTCTTCTTAGTTTCATCCATGACTTCCTTTGTATTGTTGTTGTCCAATATATAACATTCTTTTTGCTATAGGCCCATTAATACAATTTTATAGGTGTTATTTTATGCAATTTCCTTTTATATTAGCTAAGAGAACACACAGAAAAAACTTAATTGGGCTGTGTTTTATCATTACCTACGTAATTACCTTTATCAGAGCCCTTTGATTTTTCCTGTGTATTCAAACTACTTTCTGGTGTCACTTCCTTTTAGTTTGAAGGAATTTCCTATTTCCTGTAAGGTGGGTCTGCTAGCAAGGAATTCCTTTAGTTTTGTTTATCTTGGATGTCTGCATTTCACTTTCATTTCTGGAAGAAGGTTTTGCTTGATATAGAATTCTTGGTCAGCAGCTTTTTCCCCCCAGTACTTTGAGTGTGTCACCCCACTGCATTTGTTCACTTATGAGAATTTCTAATATGGTCCAGATAGTCCAGATTTTACTCTCTTGTCAATTTTAGTAGGGCTGTCATCTATTAATTTTAAGTGATGTTTTTCACTGAAGCGCAGTCCTTAATTTGGGTGTCATCAAATCCATTTGTCCCTCACCTTATGCTGTATGTCTTTGCCGTTTTATGTAAAAAGAGTTTATTTATTGTGTTTGTTTTATTTAAGAAGACTTTCCTTACCCCTGGTCACAAAGCCGTGCTCTATTTTCTTCTCATGGTGTTATCATTACACTTGTTCTTTCTCAATCTTGAATCTGTATGACATCCACCTCCATGAATGGTGTAATGTGGGGTCAGGCTTTGTTTGTCTCAGGAGCAATCAGGAACAGGTTTCCCCATGCCACCTGTGAAGCTATCCTCTCTCCTCTGCCTCAGGGTGTCCCTCCACCTTCCTTCAAGCTCCCTGCCCACCGGGGTCTTCTGTTTGTCTGTTCTGAACCATCGAGAAGCTGCTCTTATTAAGGGGTTGAAGTTGCCGAGTGCCTGGGGGAGTGAGTCCTGCCTGTTCTTCCTGTTCAAAAGTGTGCTGAGCTCTCTCAGATCTTTATTGTCCCATACAAATTTTAGCATGAGCTTGTTCAAGCTTTGCACAGATTCCAGCTGGAATTTTGAGAAGGATGGTGTTGGATTTGTGGCTTATATAACTATAGTTTACATGGACTTGTGTGGTGATTTGATGGAATCTGATCTTCTGCAGTGGACTGAGCCCAGGAGAGCAGGGCTGTCCAGGACGTGTCTGCGCCCAGGCACTCGTGCAGCATGTGGGTTGCAGAAGGAGCTCAACAGTGATTTGCTGGTTAAATCTGCTGAACTGTGTGTTGAACAATGATGCCTCTGAAAGTGCTTTGCGAACTAGGAGGCAGCTCACTGGTCCAACCACCAGTGCTGGTACCCACCTGGGTTCACTTCTGTTTCTGCAGCTTCGGCTGTGTGACCTCAGGCAGGTGGGGGCTGGGCTCCCTCACCCTCATCAGGAGTCTTTGTAAGGATGGACAGGGTGACACCAGCATGCAGGAAGCACTAGGTGTCGCTCTCAGTGTTATTGCTGAAGCCTGTCTGAAAGTAAGGTGATGCTAATTCTACTTAGAAAACCACCTCGTTGATGGAGGATGCGTCTGCTGGCAGGGTCACCTGAGACAGGCTTGATACACTTTGCCGACGGCATCAGCCAGCTCTGTGCCTTCACACTGTGTCTTCATGTGGCCGGGGTGAGGATGTGGAGGGGGAGACAGGGCAGGGGAGAGAGAGAGAGAGAAAGAGAAGAGAGAGCTTCTTCTTCTTCTTCTTCTTCTAAGGGCACCAATCCTATGGATTAGGTGGATTAGGATGCCACCCTTATGACCTTGTAATTTAACTTCAATTACCTCCTGAAAGCTCCAGTATAGTTGCATTGGGAAATAGGGCTTCAACACATGAATTTTATGGGACACCGTTCAGTCCACAGCACTATCCTATAACACAGGATGCAGAAGTAGAAATATGTCCCTGTCAGTTTTGCCAAGGGAGGTGAGAGGCTGGACGCACAGCAGCTGGGTCAGAGCCGGTGCTGTCCTTTGCCCTTCCACCTCACAGAGAGGCCGCATGCACCTGCTATTTGGGGATGCCACGCCGGGGGAAGACCCGGGAGCATCCTTGGTCACCGCAAGCCCTGCTGGCTGGCACCTGCTTCCACACCCTCTGCCTGCAGCCTGGAGAAGCCCAGGCTGCTCGGGAAGTAAGAGGAAGCTGAGCAGCAGCCTCCCTGCTGCAGGCTGTCCCCTCCCAGGCCCACACAGGGCGTGCTTTGGGTACTTTGAAGGACGGGCCATTTTCATATCTGACCTGTGAGCTGTCTCGGGAGCAATGTGACTTTTATTATAAGACAGTGACCAGAAAAGTGAGGGCCTGTCTCAGTTGACCTCCGAGGGGTTGGGGGGAAGCGGGGCAGTGGGCAGAGAGAACCGAGTTTCTACCATGTCCCGCACGCCTGCTCCCCCAACGGCCACAGTGGGGACTTGACTGCTCAACTCTCGGTCAAGGGGTGTGTGGCTCAGATCCTTTCAAAGCTGCCACGAAGGAGCCCTCACTGGTGGCCCACTGGCACTTAGCAATTACCCTGTGTCACTCTCTCAGCCTCACAACACCTGGCTGAGGCAGCCTATCTTCCCAGTGCTCTCTCCCCATGGGGAGACTGAGGCACAGGGTGGTGCAAGCTGGGCACCTGTGAGCCTCGAGGCCTCATGGCTGCTGCTTTGTGAGGGCGTTGCTCCTGTGCCTGGTTCCTCCTGGTGCTGATGGCGGTCCCTGTTCCCTCCTGAGCAGTCTAGGCATTGCTGGAGGCCCCTCGACTCTTCCTGTCTTTCTTCTTGAGGGTCTGTGGTGTTGGTCAGGCCCCTTCTGAGCAGGTGGACAGTGGCCACAGGATGTGGCCCTCTCTCAGGGCTGAATGTGCTGTTTATCTTGAGACAGAGCAGAGATCCCTCTTAGGGACCTGCCAGCCCCCTAAACATGGGAATAAAGGAAAAGTCTGGAGGCCCTTCAAGGGAAATTCCAGACACCTAGCTAGCCTTGAAAAGTAAAGGAGCAACCTGATGAGGAAGAGTACAGTGACGGTGGTCTCCCAAGCAAGCCAGAGTCACAAGGCGTTTTGGCTCCCTATAGAAACTAAGAGATAACACCTTTTTAAATTTAATTTTTTGAGACAGAGTCTTGCTCTGTCACCTGGGGTAGAGTGCCGTGGCATCAGCCTCGCTCGTAGCAACCTCAAACTCCTGGGCTCAAGAATCCTCCTGCCTCAGCCTCCCGAGTAGCTGGGACTATAAGTGCTACCATGTCTGGCTAATTTTTCTATTTTTAGTAGAGATGGGTCTTCCTCTTGCTCAGGCTGGTCTGGAACTCTTGGCCTCATGCAATCTTCATGCCTCAGCCTCCCAGAGTACTAGGATTGCTAGGATTATAGGCATGAGCCCCTATGCCTGGCCCAAAAGATAACATCTTAAAGTATCTTCTTGAGTTGTTTTCCAGAAATCCCCACTCTGTAGAAAATGTCCACTTGCTATCACATGGACCTCAGATGAGGGAGAAGTGTGGAGAAAGTCACACCAGTGGGTGTAGCCTCCATGAGTTGGTTTACGATATTGCCTGCACCTTCTGCTTTCCTGAAATGCACCCCTGCCTTTAAAAACTCTTGCTTGTAAGCTATCAGGGAGTTCCAGCCTTAAGTGCTAGCAGGCCGTTCTCTTTGCATGGCATCATGCAATGAATGTCTTTCTCTCTTGCTGCAAATCTCGGGGCAGTGTTTGGCTTTGCTGTGCCGGGTGAGCAGGCCCAAGTTATAGTCTCACTTCCAGTGCTTGGGCCTGTTTCTCAGATGCTGCATCCTGAGGCTTAATGTTCATCAACCCTGGGACCCTATACTTGCCCTGACTCTGTGCAAGGTCAGGGTTTGCTTTTCTCAGCACGTTGGAGGAGGTTCCCTTTCTTTTCAAGTTGTGGCTGCAGTCACACAGAGCAGGGTTGGGAGATGGGAACGCCTGGGCTCCCACCTGGCTGCCCAGACCTTGCTGTGTGACCCCAAGAAAGATGCTTAACATCTCTGAGCCTAGAGATTTGGTGCAAGAATTGAGGGTGCTCAATACAGGCTTCGGGGTTCTCCAGAGGGCATGAGTGCCACGGTGTGGCAGGTTCCTCAGGAGGGGGGTGCAGGTTGAAAACTCCAGGCTCACCTGCTACTGACATCTGTAGGCCCTGCGGGGCTCCCTGGGCCATTGGCCAGTATCTCACAGGCCTTGGAGATCTCAGCACACCCATTCACACCCTGCTGGCCATGAGTGAAGCCTGGGAATCTTTGCACCCTGCCCATGAGCATCCCAGCCTCGTGGGGATTTGGGCTCCCGCATGAATCTCAGGAAGGGGTGTTGCAGCCACCCTTCAGAGAGGGCTACTGTAGAGGGAGAAGAAGAGGGGCTGGTGGCATCCTAGCAAACCACACCAGAAATGGGCCTTGGAGAGTGCTCAGAACATCCTCTTCCTGTGTGGAGGTGGGAGACTGAGGCCCGGGAGCAGAGCAATTTGAGTCTCATGGTGAGCTGGCAGCAGAGTTGGGACCACCACTTCCTCCCTCTGTCTTCTTCTGGGGCTGGCTCCCCTTGAGCCCACTGACCTGCTCAGGGCCTGGGCAGTCCTTACCGCCCTCTCCCTGTGCCCAGCAGCCCCTCGGGAGCAGCACATATTCAGGCTGAGGGACTTGTCTCTAGCCAGTGTGTCTGATGGGCCCTCCCATCCCTACCCAGTGGCCAATCCTGCTGGCCCTACACTGGGGAGATTCAGGGCTCCCCAGCACCTGCTGCTTGCCCGCAGTTGCGGGACTGTGTTGCTGGGGAGTGCTGGGCTGGGCCAAAGGAATCAGTTCAGTTTCTGGGCGGGGTTAGGTGTGGGTTAAGGTATGCACTGAAAATTGAGGAATGGATGCCTCAGTTGGGGGCTAGTTTGGACAAATCCCTGAGAGAGCCTTTATGTCCTGCGCATAGGTTCAATGACAGGAGGGGAAGTGTATAAATGAGATGTTATCCTCTTGCAGGCGTGGGGGTCTGCTGCCTCCCGACTGGGGGTCTTGGGTCGGGCTGCCTTTGTTGTGAGGATTCCTCTGCTGCCTCATGGGATTTCACGTGCTCTCTCCTGAAGTTTCCCAGGCCCCCTTCCCCAACCCCACCAGCCATTTGCCATCCACGGACATCCACAGGCCACTTCTCGGACACACTTGCTCGCCTCCCGGCAGCGCTGGGTTGGCAGGTCGTTCTGAGTCACCATCTGGTTTCCGGCCACCCTCTCTCAAGCTCTTGTTCCTCCTTATCACGAGCTGAATGTGGGTCAACCAGAGCTCCGACCTCGGAGAACAGGAGATAACTGAGTTCCCGGTATTTTTTTCTCTGTTTGCAGATCATCAAAGATCATTCAAGGACCAATCAAGGACTTAAAGCCAATTAAGGGTCTTGGAAACTATATTTAAGCTGACCTTGAAAGCCACAGGCCAGTGCTGACATCAAGACAGTCAGACAAGCGGCTGTGGGCCCCAGCATCGGCGGCACAGCGTGACGTCTACGAGAACGGATTAAAACAAAATGAAGACATCAGTTATTATAATTAATTCAGCTCAATTGAACGCATGATCACACTCTCACAGCTCCAAACATTTTGGAAATAACAGTGACTCATAATCAGAATAGGAAATTTAAGAAGTTCAAATTAATTCAATTTATTAGGGGAAAATAAACACCAGCTTGCGTTGCCTGTGTTATATTCCACAGGATACACTAATGGGGAAGATAACAATTTTTTGTATCAAAATTATCAAACCAGTTTATCTTGTTGCAGGATGAATTGTGATGTGCAGTATTAAACAAATCATTAGGTTTTTGGTAATTCTTGTGTAATTCTCCTGTGTTTTTGGAACACCATCAGTATTCTTTAAATCTTGTTTAAAGGTTTTAGTATTATATAATAGGCTTCTTGGAGCCCTTCCCTTTTAACTCCTAACTGCGCCAAAGCGCCTTTCCTGACTTATCCTGTAACTTAGCAACGATGTCTAAATTCACGGTTGGTTGGTGGCGAGTCCAATTCGGTTTGCGCCTATCTGAGATGGAGTCCCTCCCATCAACAGCACCGAGAACTGTTCTTAGAGAGTCGGCCTATTTAAATGTAAAGCTTTAGGTAGCTTCCCCCCCTCTTTTCAGGGTTCTTACATAAGAACCCCCTAGGATCTATTAACTTAATAAAAATAGATGTGCCTTTAGAGTGGAGAGGCTTATTGATCGCTGCAGGCAGTGGAATTCAAATTCCTTTCTGAATTGGATCTTCTCAGCAGTCCCTGTGACTGGCTGATAGCTACCGGCACAGATTCAAAGGGCTGCAATTTCCAACCCACTGTTGCCTCTCTGGAAGGGAAATGATTTCTCACTTCCAGACACACAGACTTGCAAAAGGAACCAGAACATAAATATTAATACTTCCACAAAAAAGTGGAAGAGGAAAAATCTGGGAGAAGGGCCTCTGCAGGTGAACACACCTGGGTGGGCAGTTGTCGCCTAGCTAATTTTTCAGTGGGGGCCATTGATCCAGGCCCATCTGCCACCAGCCCATGGGATTCCTTCTTCAAGCCCAGAGACCAGCTCCCTCTGGGCCAGGAAGCCGCGTCCCTCCCTCTCTCACTGCAGCCACAGCCCACGTCTGCCTTCCACTGGAGTCCGCAGTGGTTACACACAAAATCCTCCTCGGAATACCTGGTGAGTAGTCGTCAAAGTTTTATTTAACTCAGAACAAACAACAGACTGCGCCTCTGAATGTCACAGGAAAAATGACACGATGGCAAATCTTACACACATTCTGTATGTTTCTTACAATAAAACCACAACACCTTTGCAGGAGCTTCCCTTCCAGGCTGTAAAATCGCGGCTATGTCCCTTTCTGTGGGTTAGGGGCTGGTCCTCGCCTGCTGCTTCATCATAAACTCATTGCGACAACCATTTACATTTTCCTAAAGAAGGAGATGCAGCTCAGGTTGGCAATAGGAAACTGCTGGAACTTGCTATCAAGCTCACTTTGTCTCTGCCAAGTGTTCTTTTGTGTCTGGTCACGTGGTTACTCCCACGCTTGGAACTCCCACCCAGTGAGCCTGGTCACTCACTGCAATTCATTATCCATCTGCCTCCTTGTTTCTGCATTGAGCGCTCCTGTCCCAGACCAGTGCCTGGTCCCAGCCACTGCTTCGTGGGTCGCCCCAGCTCAGCACAGGGGAGGCAGCACAGGTATGTGCAGTTGCTCTGACCACAGACTTCGGAGTTTTTGATGTCTGTCTGTCTGGTTGTTGCAGAGTCTTTTGTGATAGTTTTATCAGGCATACAAGTGTGAGAACCCTGTCTTCATAGCTTTCCCCAGCTCTGTTTGTCAGAGTTTTTTTTTTTTTTTTTTTTTTAAAACACATGTGACTCTATTTTAACTCTGACACCTTTCACAGACCCATATGGTGGGTGCTCTTCGACTGGCTTGAAAAGGGATGCTTCTGCCCCATGCCCCGAGTCAACATTCACGTTCGATGCCTTGAATCCTCCCTGCAGTTGTTACCGGATGGCTCACACCGTGGAATGAGCAGTGAGTGTGTGGCACCTCTTCTTTCCTCTTCAGTCTTATCACTGCTACTTCTGTAATGATGGTTTTCTCATTTATCTTCTTGGCTCCCCCATCAGCACCAAAAGGAAGAGAAAGTGTTCCAGGATTTATTGGGTTAATATTTGTTCCTCCTGTATTCTCATAATTTCCTCTGAGATTAAATCTATTGCTTATTAAAAAATAAAGTAGAGAGACTTCTTGGTAAGGCAGGTGTAATAAACTCAGACCTTAGAGTCTCCCTTCCCCAATCCCTGATGAAATTAAATAAACAGTAAAAAAAAAACCTAGCAAAATTTCCATTATCACAGCCGGGCGCGGTGGCTCAGGCCTGTAATCCTAGCACTCTGGGAGGCAGAGGTGGGAGGATCGCTCAAGGTCAGGAGTTCGAAACTAGCCTGAGCAAGAGCAAGACCCCTTCTCTAAAAATAGGAAGAAATTAATTGGCCAACTAAAAATATATAAAAAATTAGCCGGGCATGGTGGCACATGCCTGTAGTCTCAACTATTCGGGAGGCTGAGGCAGGAGGATCACTTGAACCCAGGAGTCTGAGGTTGCTGTGAGCTAGGCTGACGTCATGGCACTCTAGCCCGGGAAACACAGTGAGACTCTGTCTCAAAAAAAAAAAAAAGATAATAAAAACAGAATGTAGAAAAGGACAAAAGAACAGGAAGAGTATGTTGGATACATAGAAATAGAATTCTGCATTTGGGTATTTTGGTTACTGAAATGAATATAAATGCCATAAGGCAGGACAAAATATCAAATTTTCAAAAATTTCTAAGTAGGTGGGAGGTAGAGTTAGGTGAAGTAAGTGCTAATATTCTTGTGGCTCCTAGCTCTTAATGTCTGTGTTTTGAAAAAACCTTTTAGAAATCTAAATGATCTCTTTTGGTGAATAAATATTTATCTGAGGCTTAGCATTTAATTGTTTCACCTCAGTTTAAAAAAATATATTTCAAGTAAATTCAATCAAAACATTTAAAATTAAAGCTAGTATGTTTAGGATGACTTTATCCTAATCAAATTAACTCTATCATTTGTCCACTCATCTACCTACCTTCGAGCCTCTAGCTGTGTTTATGTAGTATTTCTACTTTTATACCATTGCATCTTTCTATACTTCCTTCTGTGCATATGAATGTATGTGGTGATAGATGTTGGAAAATCACGGTAACTACCATCGTGTGTTAGTAAGCTCAGGCTGCTGTAAAAAATGCCACAGATGTGTGGCTTAAACACAGACATTTCAGATTGAAAGAAATAAACTGCACATGTCCTGAGCATTGCTGGCTTTGCCTTCCCCTAGGTGTTGCTGAAAACGTCAGACTCAAATCATGAGAGCAGCAAGCGTTTCTCTGAGGAGGAAACAGGTGACGAGGAAAGTGTGATTCTGACATTGGTTCCAGTTAGAGACGAATCAAAATACAGAACAACTGGAATCAACTGTTTCTTCAACTTCTGACATCAAACCGAACAAGCCTGGGAAACAGTATAAAGTTCATCTACCTCCAACAGATGAACAATTCAAAGCTCTCCCAACAGCTAGACGTAAAGCACCAATTCTTTCCTTGCCGACCATTTTGCCTCCCATTAATAATGTGTGTTGAGGCACTTTGCGGAGCTGGTGCCAACAACTCAAGTTCAGTACTGACGGCAAGAAAACAGAAGTTTTTCTGAGGCTTCAGCAGCACGCTTATCCTGAGCAGAAACATGATATTCCTGAAACATCAAAGGAGGCCAGATTATGGCCATATTCAAGGAAACGCAAGACAGGGACCAAGAGAGCAAGACTGCAGGAAAGTTGCAGATGAATGAAAAAGCGGAAGAGACTAGTATGGTTGAAGTGATATCGT